>CALSBV010006670.1:359027-378717 GCA_943590825.1 Bovichtus diacanthus | reverse complement strand
AATATTCACTCTCCTTTTAGATTTGTTTTGGTCTCCATCAACTCCTGAAAAATAGGAATCTTTCTCCCTATGATGATACATTCACTACTCGAGCCTTGGAACAAGCACACATACAAAAACAGTATCATACTGTACAATTCAACAAAAAGGCTAAATCCATTTGGAAGGTTTTCCTCATGTTTGTGGTTGAGGTCTGTTCCGTACCTGACTTAGAAAAAATTCGGTCCCTTTTTTATGTAAAGTAGAATGACGTCTTAGGGATTGTTTTTGATGTGAGTTTTGTGTATTGATAAAGGATGCCATTCTGTCAAAGATGCTTTTACAGTAGTCTGTTTCTCTCCAAAAGCACCTCATTGAGTTAAACCCAACTCCTACCTGATACTTTAATTTTGAATTATCTAAGAAAAACTCAGATCTTCAAAATCCCAACATTCCTTGAGTCTTTTGCTCATCATCAAATGGGGGTCAAACTCCTCTCTCTCTTTCTCTCTTTCTCTGTCTGTCTGTCTGTCTCTCTCTTTCTGTCTCTTTCTCTCTGTCTCTTTCTCTCTCTGTCTCTCTCTCTCTGTGTCTCTCTCTCTCAGTGCATGCTGGTGTTTGTGGTGTGTGAGTGAAACACTGAGCGTGTTTTTCGATACTTTTTTGTGATTTTTTTGTTAGTAATGGGTGTTAATTTAACTTAGTTTATTGGTGACAGTTTACTTAAGTTTACTTTTGGTGCTTGTTGGTGGTGTAGTTGGGGTGTGGTTTGAGTTTTCCATCCTGCTGGTGTCTCACTGGTCGGCGTCTGACGCCATGGTAAATGGAGAATTCACCAAGCTCACGAGGAAGCACGGCATTAAAATATCAGCCGGCTTCCCGTGTAGCATAGAGGAGATCGAGCTTGCTGTGGGGGAGAAGGTCGGACACGGCAGTGTAAAGTCACTGGCACGGATGAACAGCATAGAGAGCTCTCCAGACACGGGAAAATAGTTTCCCCAGTAAAGAAGATGCTGTCTGGGTGTAAGTCTCAATTACTGAAGCACGTAGTGTCTCACAGCAGACAGCTTTATATGAAACTTAATAACCGAGATGTGGAGCTCAACCTCCGTTTCCACGTTAAAAGTAGATGATTATGACTATGTGATTTTTGCAACTTCATCAGTTATGAAGTGTTTTGGTTGCGGAGAGGAGGGACAATCCGCGAGAGCCTGTCCGAGGCGTGGGAGCCGACTCCACCTGGGTCGGGGGGACGGCTGGCACTATTGCGGGGTTCTCGCCGCCGGGGACGTCCGCTGGCGTGGCTGCCGTGGTCGCCGTGGCCGCCGTGGCAGAGGGGGATCCCCCCTCAGGAGCGGCCGCTGCTGCTGTTGCTGCTGCGGACGGCATGGCCGCGCTGTGCCACTGTTGTGTCCGACCTGGTGCACGAGACGTGGTGATATTTCACAGGGTGTGTGTAATAATAATGATGTGGAAGAAAGTGAGTGAGGTTCTATGGGTGAGGCAGGATTAAGTAAAATTGGGAGTAAAAAAAGCAAAAGAACAGGTGAAAATGATGAGGAGCAGATAAATAAAACACATCAAATCTATGAAATGCAAGACAGAATAGACCAGACGGAGACAAGAAATAACAGTGAAATGCAAGTAAATACATTTGAGAACATTACATGGGGTGAACCGGTTGAGGAAGCAGAGATGGAGAAGGAAGAGGCAGCAACAGTTGAGACAAAACAAAAACCTGCAACTAAACGCAGGAGAAAGACAAATAAAAGAAACAAATGAAGCAAAAAACAGCAAAATTGGAGATGAGGGACCGACGACAAGAATACAGGGACAGGCAGAGGAAAGTGAAAGTGTCAGTGAAGAAGAGTGCGTACCAGACAACAGTGATATCCCAGGCTTTAATTTAAGTAACAGCCAGAAAAAAAAAAAATTTATGACTGAAATGTTGAAAGTCTTCCTCCAACAAGCCAGAAAAATTTTTTTTTTACGGCTGGAATGTTGAAAGTCTTCCTCCAACAAACCAAAAACCAACATGGTGTAAAGGTAGAGGATTACTTTCCAGACATAGCCATTTTTAATACCTCAGCCAGACTTCATATGGGTCAAAGAGAGGACTCTGGCCTCACTGACCAAGAGGTTTTCAAATTCAAAAAACTTTTTACTGCTAAAAGTAAAAAACAAATGAACATTGATGATGTGTGTTTTAATTAATTAATTTGTTTTAATTTTTTGCTTTTAACACCCTTTTTGTTATGGATACTTGTAAAGTGGGTATTTTAAATGTGAATGTACTTGTGAATGTAACCGTATTTATTGTTTTAAACATAATTTTTATGTTTCTAAAATGTGCAGTATTATACCTGCTGGTTTTACAGATCATGCTTTGCTTTTATGTAATGTTTTTATTTGAAATGTTTTGCCAAGAAGTACATATTGGCATTTTAACAAATGTTTAACATTTCATAAAAAGTTCAGGGAGGTTTTTATTTATTTCTGGAGCATTTTTAGAGAGAGAAAGGTTGATTTTAGCAGTCTTAGACAGTGGTGGTACCATGGTAAGACTGAGATAAAAATGCTTTGTCAACAGCACACCCTCAATGTCACACGAAACATCACCAGATCTGTGAAAGACCTGGAGGGTGTATATATAGAGGAACTAAAAAAAATCAGTGAGTCCACAGGAAATCGAGGATATATCAATATCCTCAACGGAAAAAAAATGGCTGACGTTAAAGTACAGAGTGCACTGGTCCGGTCGCGATTTCAAAAGGCCACTGTGATAGCCGCTCCCTCTAGCTTCTTCTTCAGCCTGGAGAAAAAGATGGATGCTCCCTCTAGCTTCTTCTTCAGCCTGGAGAAAAAGATCGGACAGAAGAGGGTAATCCACTCACTTCTCTCAGATGCAGGACATCAAAAACTGGCGCCCTGTGTCTTTGCTGTGTGTGGACTACAAGCTTCTGTCCAAGGCCCTGGCCACCAGGCTGGGGAGGGCTATGGATCAGGTGATTCATCTTGACCAGACTTACTGTGTGCCCGGCAGGTCCATGGTAGACAATGTCTAGCTAATCCGTGATGTTTTGGCAGTCTCTAGCTCATTGGGCATTAATACTGGTCTGATTTCACTAGACCAGGAAAAGGCTTTTGATCGTGTTGAGCACAACTTCCTCTGGAAATTTATGGAAAAGTTTGGGTTTGGCGCTGGTTTCATAGCTGAGATCAAGGTGTTGTACAGTGAAGTTGAGAGTGTGCTGAAGTTTAACGGCGGTCCGTGTGCTCCTTTTAGAGTGTGTAGAGGCATTCGGCAGGGCTGCACTCTGTCGGGGATGCTCTATGCACTCTCCCTGGAACCTCTCCTGAGCAAAATAGGCTCCGACTTGGAAGGTCTGGTTTTACCTGGTTTTAATAGCAACATTGTTTTATCGGTCTACGCGGATGACATTATTGTTATGTTTAGAATCCAGAGAGATGCAGACATTTTAAATGCGAATGACCTCGGGCTGGATGGATGGATGTGTTAAGTGAGCTGCCTCCGTTTTATCAGGGTGTTTTTAAGTCTTGGGCCCTTTTTTTTTACCATAAAAGGTGCCCAAAGTCTGACTCTCTGCACTGGTTGTTGAAAGAGCCACTAATACACGGAGCAAGGCTGGACATCAGCAGCAGCGTCACACCCGGCCTGATGGTGGCACTGTGCAGGTCCAGGACCCTGAGCCTACAGCAGCTGGTGGATGCAGAGGAGCCGCCTAACCAACTATAGCCCAGGAAAGGCTGATCCAGACCCAGCGGACCCGTTTCCCGAAATCTACCTGAGCCCAGGGCTAAGAGAGCTGACCGGCCCCCTGCTCAAGGTCACTAACCTGGAAAAATTGTCTCTGCACAGAGCAGACAAAAAAACTATTTCTGCAAACTGTGTGAAAAGCAGCAGACCCTCCACTGTGTGGAGTACCAGGCTGGGTGAGCCTGGTACAAAGCAGACCTGGCACACAGTGGAGGATTTTATATCAACTTCCCCTCAAAAAGCCGATTGTCGACCTCCAGTGGAAGATTTTACATGGTGCCATTGCTTCTAACGCTTTTATTTCTGTTATTAATCCTGCTGTTTTTAACAAGTGTCCATTTTGTGATTTTCGCAAGACTGTGTAAGAGACTTACAAGTTTCTTCTCTCTTTTAACATTGTTTTTTAGTCTCTTTGATGTAGTTTTTATTGAGAGTGTTTTTATCATGGGAGCTGCCTACAAAAAGACAAACAAGAAAAAGTGGCAGCTCCTAAACTTCCTCTCTCAGGAGAAGCCATAATGGCCATATATGTAAGCAGAAAAAACTGAATTGAGACTAGAGAAGGGCAGGAGGCTCTGTAACATCAGAGGCTGGAGTTCAGATTTTCTAAACATATTGAAGATTTAGAGACTCTTAAACAGCGTTGGGGCTTCAAAGACTTTGTTTGTTTTATTGATAAAGTTGAATTGCATTTTGCACAAGCTTTTATTGGATTATTATTTTTTTATTTGAAAAAAAAAAGATTTCTTCTTGCACTTTATTTATAAACTGATTGTGAAGATAAAAGATATGTAAATAGTGTTTTTTGAAAAATCAAAAAAAGAAATCTCTCTCTCTCTCCATTTCTCTCTCTTTCTCTCGCTCTCTTTCCCCTGCTCTTTGATGAGCTTTATAGTTGTTTTCGTGGGCTTGTGGACTGGACTGGATGGATTAAACTTGAAAACAGTTTCTGGCTGGCTGAGCCAACTCTCACAAATTAGAAAAATCCCCAGGAAAGCACTTGTCTCCATCTCGGAGCTGTGTTATGCAGGTATTAATGTGAAAATGTTCCTGTCACCAAGGGGAGCTGTAACAGCAAAGAATAACCCTCTAATTGATACACTGTTGGCAAAAAAAAATCTATCAATCACACAGTGACAAATGAAAATATGGAAAAGCAAGTTTTACAAACACCTTTCTTTTTTGTCTTAGTATAAAGCCATAAAACATCAGACAGGTCATGAGCATACCACCTGCATGTCACTACCGTCATGAGTATGAGATCCTCCATGAACAGCCTTTTGCCAACATTAGAACAGTTTGGGTAATTTCCATTTAATATTTATGTATTTGTTCTCTTTTAAATGGTTTGAAGTGGAAGCAGAGAAATGAATCACAGTTTAGCATTTGAATCAGCATGTGATGACAGTTGGTAGGTCAAATGTTCAAACCACACCCACAGTCATGATGTAGCAGATTAGCTGAGTATGTGTAACCTGGCAACCTGAGAACTCTCATCTGTGTGGACAACGTCATCCCCCTCAATCCCTTTGCCTCAGCATCTACAAACCACAACTCTGCAACATTCATGCTGCAGAATGCTCGCTCCTAAATAACAAAGCTCTTCTCATCCACGACATCATCACAGACAGGAATATCGATTTTTCTGCATAACTGAAACTTGGCAAAATCAACAGGACTTTATTACACTCAATCAAGCCACCCCCCCACCAGGTTATACATACATCCAAAACCCCCGCTCCATTGGTCAGGGTGGTGGGCTGGCTGTGATCCACCGAGCTGACATCATGGTTAAAGAGCTCCCTCTACCCACTATCTCCTGCATGGAGTGTCTTGCTTTCTCCATGGCTGGTTCCACTCACCTCCAGGTTGTCCTTGTATCCAGGTTGGCCTCTGATCCCCCCAACACCATGGTTGATGGCATGGTAGCTCATTTTAACACTGCTCTTTCACTCAGCCTAGACTCTCTCGGCTCCCTTAAATCCCGTACTGCCTCCTTCACCCGTCCTGCTCCCTGAACTCCGCTCCATGAAGGCCTCTGGGCGTCGACTGGAGAGGCTCTATAAAAGATCTGGCCCCACTGTCCACCTGGAGGCCTATAAGGACCACAACAGTTCCTACAAGGAAGCTGTCTCAATAACCAAGTCACAATATTACTTTACTCTCATCAGCAAACAGCAAAACCACCCAAGACTGCTCTTCTCCACCATCAACCGCCTGCTCCGCCCCATTGACCCCCCTCAACCTCTGGGTGCCCCTGACCGCTGCACCAAGTTCCGGGACTTTTTCCAGGCTAAGGTCGACACCATTTACACACAGCTTCTGGTGTCTCCCTCAACCCCTCCACACGCATCTCCGCAAACGGTCACTGCTCCATCCACTGCACACCTGCCTCAGCCCCACCTTTCCTTCTTCATCCCTGTGGATGCCCCTCAAGTGACTGAGCTTGTCACAAAGGCTAAGTCCCTGGACCCCATGCCCACAGCTCTGGTTAAAGCATGTCTTCCTGCGCTCTGCCCCACCATGGTCAATATCATCAACACCTCCCTGGAATCTGCCACTGTCCCCTCAAACTTCAAAACTGCCTCCGTCACCCCCATCCTTAAGAAGTCAGGTTCGGACCCGGAGGACTTTAGTGACTACCGGCTGATCTCCAACCTTCCCTTCCTAAGTAAGATCTTAGAAAGAGCAGTTGCCGCTCAACTCCATCAACATCTGTCCAACCATGAGCTTCTGAACCATTTCAATTCAGACCCCACCACAGTACTGAGACTGCCCTCATCGAAATTACCACCGACCTCCTCATCGCAGCTGACTCTGGCCACATCTCCATTCTCATCCTCCTTGACCTGTCTGCAGCTTTCAACACAGTTTCCCACTCCAACCTTCTAAACCGCCTATTTGATCTTGGTTTCACCGGTACAGCTTTCACCTGGTTCCACTCCTATCTCGCCAATAGAAAACAGTTCATCACCATCAACAACTCCAATTCCTCCACGGCCCCCGTCAACCAAGGCATGCCTCAAGGCGCTGTGCTTGGCCCTCTCCTCTTCACCAACTACATGCTCTCCCTTGGTCAGATTATCCGCAACCATGGTCTCAACTTCCACTCATACGCCGACGACACCCAACTGTACCTCAGCACCAAACCATCAACTCACCTCCCCCCCAGTCTTTAGTCAACTGTCTGCACAATATTACAATATTACAACCTGGATGTCTTCTAAAACTAAACAGCAGCAAAACCGAGCTCATGGTTGTGGCTCCTAAGGCACTGCTCCGGAAGGTTGGTGATCTCTACCTTAACGTGGCTGGTAGCTCCATCTGCCCGTCCTCCGAGGTCCGCAACCTAGGTGTCATCTTGGACTCAGCCCTCTCATTTCAATCTCACATCAAATACGTCACCAAAACAGCTTTTTACCATCTCATAAACATCTCCAGACTCCGGTCATCACTCCCTGACTCCGTTGCTAAAACCCTCATTCACGCCTTCATCACCTCCTGTCTTGACTACTGTAATGGAGTCCTGTCCGGGGTACCCAACAAAGCCCTGGACAGGCTCCAGTATGTCCAAAACTCTGCTGCCAGGGTTCTGACCCACATTAAGCTCTGACACACATCACCCCTACACTGATCCACCTTCATTGGCTTCCCATCAAGTCTCGCATCACTTATAAACTCCTCCTGCTCACATACAAATCCCTCCATGGCCCTCCTTCTCCACCCTTATTCTCCTGCCCGGTCACTCCGTTCCTCAGAAACTGGTCTGCTACCCACCCCCCACACCAGGCTCCGAACTTTTGGTGACAGAGCCTTCAGTGCTGCAGCCCCCACCCTCTGGAACTCTCTGCTCATATCAGAAATGATTCATCCCTGGACTCCTTCAAAACCAACCTTAAGCACCACCTGTTTACCAAGGCCTATGACCTCAACTAATCTTTTCCCACCCCAATGTGTGTTGTGTCCTCTTTGTAAAGCGTCCTTGGGTTTTCAGAAAGGTGCTATATAAATCAAATGTATTATTATTATTATTATTAAAGAGTCATTTTGCGGGGGTTGTGGCACTCAAAACAATTCATCCAGTGTATTACAGTAAAGACTGAGCAATGGCTAGTACACCACCGGCTTTGGTAACTAAGTGTTATAACTGGCGATTGAGTGCGTTATCGAGCCATGATTTCAGGCCCACCCATTAAAATCCTAAACACAAAAATTGTGAAAAAGTGTTTCACGGTCTGGCTCCACAGTTCAGTACTATATACAGTAGATCAGCGTCTTTCCACGCTTTCAGAAAGTATTTTCTAACATGTAAAATTTGTTTAGAAACAACAAGCATCAGTAAAGACAGAATTCTGCCGTTAAACTTTATTGCATATCATAAGAACTCCAGCATTTGGAGGAAGCAGCTCAAAGAAAGAAATGGTGTGGAAAGTTATACTACAAACACTGAAAACTAATCCTAATTAGATTCAAGAATGCATTCGAAAGGATTTAGATTCATTAAGTGATTAAATACTGGGTTAATTCATTCATTTTTTGCAGCTTATCTGGGTGCAGTTTGTGGTGGAAGTAGGTAGCATAGTTTTCTACAACTCAACATTTTAAGATTCTTTTTCTCAAGCCACATCTCCACATCCACCAGTTGGACATGCCTGGAATATCTCGAAAGAGAGGATTCCAGGAGGCATCTTGACCAGATGCCTGAAACACCTCAAGTAACTGCTTTTGAGGTGAGGTGAGGGTTGGACCATTTTGGTAAATGGAGAGCTTCACCTTCAGGCACCAGAACTGCCGATACAGTGGTAGTCTTGTTGGTTATTTTCTTGCAGTTTCAGGAGTGGGCTTATTACATGTCTGAGGTCAAGACACTATAGTTAAAGGGAAAACAATGTTCTCTTGTCTTTTCCAAATTTACCATGATGTGACATAGTAAAATCAAAAGTAAAGACTTCTTTTCTGCTTGACTAGCAACAAATAATGGCACTCAAACTGATTTTTTTTACAGTACTTGTCTATGAGAATAGTAGGGCTATTATTGTAAGCTCTCAGCACAGTTGTAATCATGCAGGAAGGGTAGACACATCACAAGGGAGTTGGTATACAGGTTTTGTTTGCACGATGGGTCCATATGTGTTTTCCTGGGACATCAACCCATCACTCAGTTCCTCTGAGCCTCCTCCCTCCTCCTTTTCTTCCCTCCCCTTCATTCTCTTTCAAGGCCATATGTCTCTATATTTGATGTGTGAATGAGTGTGTATGCATCAACCCAGTTGTGCTGCCTCGCACATATGAATGTGTGTGCTTATGCGTGTGTATCCATATTTGGAAGAGGTCTTTATCAGATTGTGTAGCTGAGTGAAATAGGAAGAGCTGGGTGATTTCATTAGGGCAGTGGAGTGATAGAGCTCACAGACACCTCAGATTGCTCTTTATTTATCCTCAACATTAATCCAACAAAACAATTCACCTAAGAGCCTCTCTATCTTTCACACTCTCCCATCTCCTCCTCCTGTCGGTATTTCATTTTACGATGCTCTGTGGAAAGCTGAGGCATACAGTTTATGTCTCAGCATGCTTTGTTCCAGTGTGTATGCAATCAAAACAGAGAGGGACGGAAGGAAGGAAGTAAAATAGAGAGCAGATAATGTATATAACCGGTTTATTTACTTGCTTTCAATTGCATAATTTTCCGTCTCAAAATTAAACTCTACAAGCTAGGAGGCATGGTGAGCTCTGACATCACAAGCACCAAACAGACAGACAGGCAGAGATGAAAAAGAGCAGCAGTGGAGAATTGGCATTGAAAGTATTGGAAGTATTACAGACAAACAGACAGACGGACAGAAGTGTCCATAGAGATAGCTCCAACAATAGACGATGACAATAATTTGTGTTTTCAGCAGCAGTTTATTTCATTGTGCCCAGCTTGGCCTGCAGTGCCACAAGCCTGTATTCACATCCATTACATACATTCATAGCCTTTGTTCAAGACAAAGTGAAGACAGGCCCAGTTGTGAAGCAGCCCTGGTACTAGAAATCAGATTTTCTCGTGGGCCTAGTTCAGACCTGGAATTAACATGTGTCTTTTGATCTGATCACAAGTGGACGGCTCTAAGTACGTTAGTTCACACTTGGCATCAGAATCTCCACATGCGTCTTGAGTGACCAACCTTTGTGTGTAATATGTTCAGGATTTTCGGTTACATTTTGTTCATCTAAAAATAAAAGGTTATTGTTTATCGACGGTCCCCCGGGAACCTTCATGCCGCCGACACTGCTGCCTTTGTCAAGCAACCCCGGCGCGCAGAGCTCCGGAGTGCAGGGGAGGAGAGCATGCAGGTGCAGTCAGATCTGTGCAGAGCCTCGGAACATGCATACATTGTATGAAAATAACATCCAAAACTCACTTTCACTCTCTGTGGTTTCTGTGACGTGAGACATACTTCCAAAATATTAATGTTTAAAAATACAGAAATGGCACTGCACTCCAGACGCATTGAGGACGCATTGAGATCTGATCACTCAAATGTGGTCTGAGCATCCCGATCTCAATGCATCCTCAATGCGTCTTCAGTGCATTCACACCTGTACTTAGAGCTGTCCACTTGTACTCGGATCACATGTTACGCATGTTAATACCCAGTCTAAACAGGACCTTTTACCCTAATCAGTTTCCCTAAGAAAACCAGCACATTGATTACAATTGGATATGGTCCTGATAGCATACCTGATGAATCTGAAGAATTACAGGCATCCATTATTAATATAAAAATATTGACTGGCGCTTTGGTGCAATTCTGATTGAACAATACTTTCACCCATGACATGATGCTGTATATCAAAATCTCACATGCAGATTGACGTTAAAAGAACTGCACACCAAAGGAAAGAATATTTATAGTTGTATTTAGTAAACTTGACCATTTGCCTTCCAACCCAGTGTCACGTCAGAAGAAATTAATATAAGATGTATGTCTAGTGCAGAGATAGGTTCATTACATGTTAAAGATTCAACGTGTAAGATATGACAGGATTTTAACTTAAAACATTAAAACAATAACTAATATTATCAGCAGAATGTGAAGAGGTAACAGTGTTGATGTTATGTTAAAGATGTTTATGTATTGTGTTGCAGAGATATCTACTGAAGTTGGCATGCTAACAGCTAGCCCCGCTCCGTCCAGTGTGTAATACCACTTGTTCCTCTAGAGGTGATAGTGAGTCAGTGTAGCTCCAGTCCGCCTCAGTACAGAGGGAGAAAAAGAACAGCTGCCTGACTCTTGTAAATATTACAGCCATGTTCGGCGTCTGTTTTATAGTTTGTTTATTGGACAACATTCAAATTGGCAAATGAGAAAAACACCTGCACCACCTCTCTCTGTCCTCACAACTGCCAGGAGGCTGTTTCTTTGAGTGTCGGCAGCCCCGGGAAACGGTGTAGCTTCAGTTAGCAGTTAACTGGAGTTCAGCCACAGCACCGGGAGCTGCAGACTCTCTCTTGCTGCCGTTACATAGGTCCAGCTGCCCGCTGTGACTGTCGGGCTGGGGCTTGTTCTGGGTGAGCTTGCAAAAATGTGACCTATTTCTGTACTGGACACAAAGATAAAACTGATATAAATTGGATTAAAGAGGCCAACAATTATTCATCCATACTTATTCTAAAATGTCCGATGTCTAGTATACAATATCTGAAAAGAAAACAGTGTGGGACCTTTAAATTGAACATGTTGCATACAAATATGGGCTGAGCCTTCAGTGCTTTTTGTCATGTAACTGATACGATTTGACCGAAAGGCTGGAAACGAAATTCGACGGAATACAAAAATAGAATGTAATTAAACAAATTGCACCTATTAAGAATTACCAATGCAGTGAATGCAGGGTTTGGAGTTTTTCATTGCACCCTTTGATTTAGTTTTCAGCCCCTCAGAGGAAAGCGAGTCCACCCAGCTAGCAAATTAGGCAGCGTGTAGCCGTCTTGCCTCTTGCCTGATCTAAGAATAGCCCGAGGCCCCCTTGCTCTTCTACACCTGAACTAACTTGGTTGAATGCCTGAGGAAATTTATGGTAAATATTGTGAAAGTCTGCCGTGAATAAATGATCACCCTCTTACCATATAGGTATTAGGTATTTATTTATTTTTTTAATTGGGAAATCCCACAGCCTCCATTTTTTCTTTGTCTCTCATGAAATGAAAGCTCCCAATTCTTTTAGATTCTTACATCCAGTCCACTGGCCTGACATGTGATTTATTTTTTCTACCTGGACTGTGAACTGGAACCATCGTCTCGGCTTTGTTTTGATGTGATAGCAAGAGGCCTGGCCAATAGGGAAACCAGCAGGACAACAGACGAGACAAGAGAAAAGCTCAGCAAGAGATAAGACGGAGGGACAATATATGTGTGTGTCTGTGTCTGTGAGAGAGAGAGAGAGAGAAAGCAAGAACAAGAGAAAAACTGAAATAGAGGAACACTATCAAAGAATTAAACAACAGAGAAAAAAGGGTTCATGAGCAGCTCCCCTGCTGTTCAATCCTGTCATATGTCCAAGCTCTTCTCTGTGTGTGTGTGTGTGTGTGTGTGTGTGTCTGTGTGTGCATGCGTGTGTGTGTGTGTATAATCAGTAAAGATTGAGATGATGGAGTAAACACTACAGGTTTACACACACATACACACACCATGACATTTGGATTCCATTAAAAGTCTTTATCCTTTCAGGTTATTAAATTATTGATCAGAGACAAAGGACTCATCATAATCAATACAGCCTCTTCCCGTGTTTGTGTGAGCCATCACACACACGCACACGCACACGCACACACACACACACACACACACACACACACACACACACACGGGCTTCATGTTATTGAAGAAATATTTTTGTTTGAGTCATCTTGTGTCTTGCATTGTCATTGTGTCTCAGCTGGCACTGCTGTGAATGTTAAAATTCACACCATTTTATACATTTTAATTCATAGATTTCTTTTTATTATCCAAATATTGGAGTATTATCTATAGGAATTGTCAATGTTTTTAAATGTCATATTCTGTTTCATGCTCTATTCTATTGCGTCTTTCATAAGGAGTAGTCACAGTTCTGTGTGTTGTTGCCCTGTTAGCAGCAGGAGTCTTTGGACCAGACCAAGATATCTGCACAGCTACTGGTAAGAATGAAATTTGATATAAATATTTATTGTTCCTTGAAGATGTCATTTTGATGACTCCCTGACCTTTAGTGGCACTTTGGGGCCGAAATAAGTTGTCCACCATCCCACAGTTTCACCAAAGAAACCTTCTAAACATAGAAGGCAAGATCTTTTTCAGTGTGTTGCGGCAAGACTAAAAAAGTATCCGAAGCAAAACCATTTTATAGATACGTCAATCCAAAAGGGTGGAATATCAAGCTTCTCTGGACACCTTGATCATACCAATGTCATATGGCATCAAATGCAGACTGCTAGGAAAGAAGGAAAGGATCTGCATGTCTTGTTCCTCAACCTAGCCAACGCCTATGGATCAGTCTTTCATTCCCTACAGTGGACTGCTTTTGAATTATTTCAGGTGCCTGCAACATTAACAAATCTGGTAAAACACTACTTCCAGGAACTGTAATTTTGTCTCACAACCTCAGAATTCACTACAGCTTTGCAATCATTGGAAGTAGGCATCATTGCGGAATGCACCATCTCCCCATTGACCCTTCACTATGGCAACAGCGCTCATTATCAGTGCCTCAAAATGGGTTGTGATTGTGAGGACTAACGGTTACAGTTTTGTCAGCATTTACCAACTATATGAGCCTATATAGAAGATATAACAACACTGGCGACAACTTTCCCCTGCACCATAGCTTGCATCAACAAGACCTTGCTGCCAGGAAAACTCAAGCTCTGGTGCTTCCGGTTTGGCATAAAACCAAAACTCATGTGGCCGTTAACTGTGTATGAAATCCCTATCAGCAAAATGGAAAAGCTGGAAAGAGAGATCAGCAGACATGTGAAACATATGCTTGAACTTCCACAAGGCTTGAGTCCTGTTGGACTGTACAGAAATTGAAACTACCCATTGCAGGTCGGTCATGACCTCTACTGAATCTGAAGATACTATTAATCGAACAGCATCCCCCAAGTGGCAACAGGGAGGAAGTGGACCCCATCTGAAGCAGTTCAGAGTCCTTAGTCTGCTCTTCATTTCAGGGATGTGGTTGGCCAAATCCAACATGGGAGAGCCTGTCTCGGCCTCGTCCCAAAAACTCCTCAATAGCAGAAGGCAACATCAGAGCAGAAGAGACCGCTTATGGTAGAGGAGGTAAGAAGACAGGAGGAGGCTGAGTGACATGCCAAGGCTGTCTCAATAGCCAAGCAGGGACAACACACTAACTGGTCGAGCCTGGAAAACAGTGAAACTCAGCTGACGTGACATCTGGCATATTGACTACCCAAACCCCAGAACATGAAGCAATGGTCGGAGAAGACCATGCATGCTCCTTTTGCCAAACACTTGCATAACTAAGGCACATTTCAATAGGATGCACTACGAGCCTCACCCAATGGCGTTACCCTTGGGGGCATAACCAAGTTCTCAGATAGCTGGCATCAATCATGGAACAGAGGTGAACCACCACAAACGCTTGCCCACAAACATTGGCAGTAATTATCCACACCATTTGTAATAGCAGGCCAACCTCCAGAGAACAAGATAACATTAAAGGATGCAAGTATTCTGCAGGCTGTTTAGGAAAATGTGTTTCTGCCAGACATCATGACTACAACACTCCGGCCAGACATGCTCTACTTACAGTACGTACTGAAGTGCATTTGAATAGTGACTATGAATCTTTGAACTAAATTAAACGTAATGATTTGAAATAGCAAAGTGGTTTGTGATTTCCGCCTTTACTTTTTGAAATGGACTTTATAAACTTACTGGGACAAGAGATTAAAGAAGAGCAACTGGAGGAAGATAACAAAGAACTGTGAGTTTTGAATTAAGTCAGAGGCTGACCTGAAGACAAACAGTTTCACCAAACAGTTGGGCTGTGTGTGACAAATAAACATGGACAGTACAGTAGGTCCAGCATATACCTTTAGTCACCTAACATGCAAAAACTTTTTCTCTATCGATAAACTGGCATGAAATTCAGTGAGCACCTTCACCTTCACACTCAAAAAAGGAACTTTTATTTCTGGGTGTAATGAACATTACAACAACTCATTGAGTTTTGGTTGCTTGAAATAAAATAATCAAATGAAAAGTCACTATCATGCCGGAGCAGAAAAAGAAGTGATTCAGCCATTGACAGAAACATCAACTACAAGAACAGACAATCCCTGGAATAGTACGTCACAGTAAATAAATAAGTAAATGGAAGTCAGTGCCTTCAGTCGTGGTAACCTTGATGTCTGGCAGTTTCAGAGTAGTCACCTTTAGTTACTCTAAAGTCCTGTGCTTCTGTCGTGTTTGAGTAGAACTGCAGCGTGTACACTGTGGCCCTCTTGATGCTCTGTGGTTTGGGCTTGTCAGTGTGGCTGTTTGTCTATGTAGAGGTATAAGTGTCCATGTTAATACCTTTGTCAGTGTTGTTGGTGCTTCTTCATTGTCATTCTGGCGAAAGTTAAGTACTTTTAATTATGCTGCAGCATACCTCGCTCTACCCCTGTTTCTTTGTAGAGAGAGAGAGAGAGAGAGAGAGAGAGAGAGAGAGAGAGAGAGAGATCAGCATCTTCCTCCCTTTCTTCATTTACAATCTCCCACACACTCCCTCTTTCTCAAATTCCATTTCAGTGTCTTGCTTTGGCAGGACATGCTGAGCTAGTGCCAAGGCAATAATGAGAACTGTCAAGCAGCGACAAATGAACAGGTGAGAGAGACGTAGGGAGAGAGAAAGAAAGAGAGATGAAGAGACAGAGGGAGAGAAAAAGACATGAATATGAAGTACTGGCACTGCTGTGACTACTGACAGTCCACTCACGCATGCATGGACACACAAGTATACTCCCATCTCGCTCTCTAAACACACATTGCAGGGTCCTTCAATATGCGCTTTCACGGCCAATACACACTCTGATATTTTTACATTAATCCTGGCCCATACTGATAATTGCTGCTGATGTTCAACATTTTACCGCTTTGATATAAAACATTTTCAAACAAGGACTTATCTTTTGAGATAGCTTTGGTTTGAGCACTCTTATTTGCTCTGTGATCGAGAATGAATGGAAATACTAATTTACTAATATACTAAAATACTAACTCAACTCAACTCAAAAATACAACTCTGTTTCTTAAAAAATAGGTTTATATACTACTAATTTGCAACAGCAATTCTAAACTTGAAAGAAATGTAATGTTGATTGGACTATCCTTTTAATCAATATAATGAATCTGTATCAGCAAAAGTGGAAAATGTTCATACTGAACATATATCTGATGTATTTTTTCCTACAATATCTGCTCATGACATCAAAAAGCCTAATTAAGAACGTTATGTTTAGGACAATCAAAGCACTTTGTTCAGGTTTGGGAAATGAGGGTAAGGTGTGTCCATGGAGTTAGGGCTGGAGTTAATACTCCCTTTACGCACTGTTGCGAGTTCGTTGATTTCGAATGAGGAGACTTGACTATGAGTAGATTTGCAACTCAGTTTATTAAAACCTGGTGAATGACAGCTTGGCCAAGGACACCAAGTGTATCAGGAAGTCATAGTCAGCGGATTGCTGTTACTCTATAACCACCATCCACATCTTGAGAGCCCCGAGCTTCTGTTGCAGATACAATTTATACAGTGGTAGGCGTGGCCTCTTATGGCATATCTCATTACTATGCCAGGAAGTCTGTGGTTTAGACTTAGCTTCCTTAGTTGGTGCACAAGCTTTGTCCAAAGCCTCTTGGCATCACGATCATCCAATCAGCGACGACTCCTTGGGTGCTATTACACGTGGCAGGCTACGTTTGCCCAATTCTTCTACAATTGGTACCTGACCTTCACCTAACTCCTTTCTGCGCAGGCTACCTTATCTGTTCTCTCTGGGTGTTTTCTGTTATCGGCCTTCTCTGTTTAGGCGTCACTCTGTGATGCACCCATCCACTAATTTTATAGTCATAGCAGCTAAATCCTTCAACACTTGACTAAAGGTTACATATATCTTATCCATCAGAGCCTAATAGCTATCTGGGATAAGTGATTGTCTTCCTTGTCTCAGTGTACATTTCATATGTGCGTATTTAGCTTAATCACATTGGTTATATTTATTCATCACACAGTTACATTCAAACGTCAAGGCAGCAAGGTATACATTTTTAATTTCTAACAGCACCCCCTGATTTTGGTAACAAACTGGCTGGGGTTTGCTAGACTAGTGGGGGAGGCTATGGGGGTGCATTCACATGTATTAGGGAAATGTGAGTTGTGTGCTGTGTTCAATGGGGAGACGGAGACGATGGGCACCGTCGAAGGGAGGGCGGGGCCGGGGGAGGCTCGTGCTGAAGCCCTCCTGTCCACGCCGTTGCGTCCTATGGAGGACTTCCCCCTCAAATTGTCTCAGGATGAGACTCTCCCTCATGCTTTCGATCAGGTGGTGAGTATCGAAGGCTCACCACTACACCTGAACGCAGCATTCACCCACACACACTTTACTGTGATTAGGGAGAGGTTGTATCGTGTCAGCCGTGACACGCAGACAGGAGAGGAAAGTATCCAGTTGTTGGTGCCAAAAAGATGTTGGGAAATGATTTTCCAGGCGGCTCATGATAACCCCATGTCCGGTCATCTAGACCAGGGGTTCCCAAACTTTTCAGCCTGGTGACTGGTGACCCCCACTATCCCCGGAGGTGACTGAAACATAAGAAAACGTGCGCACAGGATGCACGTACTAATAGGCGTATCCAAACACGGGCATGATGACAACACAAAAGAACAGAACAGCCTGACAACCATGATATGATTTTACATATAACAATTTACTATACAATAAAAGCAGAATATATACAACAACCCCCAATAATAATGTTTGGGCGGACCTATAGATATCAGTAATAGAACTTTTGCTCCATTGATTTTCCGATCCAGTTAGAGAAACTGAGTGGACATGGCACTGTGGCACTTCATCGTTAATAAACGGTAAATTGATAGTTATTTTCAAATTTTAGTTACGTTTTTTTTACTGTTAACACACAATGAAATGATATTTAATAATGTTTTCTTATTATAGTTAATGCTATAATTTATGTATTTTATCATTGGTTTGTGTAATATGATATATTAGTTTATATTTATTTTGTATTATAGCTCATAAGAGAGGGCAACAATTACATCCTGGTAACATTAGTAAATATTTATTATCACTTTATTGTTGCACATATTATAACATTTAATACACTATATTAAGTATTTGTAAATTATTACCAAAGGATTTTTAAACATTTTAAGGAATTGTTTGTAATAGATAGATCAGAAATAAATTATTAACCATTCACCCGCTTCTCACTCTGCTAGTCCTGGCAGCGGTCTAGCAGACTTGTCATAGTTCCTTCTCTCTCTTGTCCAATATTTCTTCTTCATGGTCTCCACTTTGTGGCACCTCCCTGTAGATTTTCTGTTGATGGAAGATAAGTGTGCAGTTTCCTGTTCATCAGTAGTTCTGCTGGGGACCTCACACACTCTCACACAGTGCCGCTCTATAGTTAAGGATTCAAAGGCTTTATTGTCATATACAAAAGCTACAGGGTAGTTCATGCAATCTTAAGTCCCAGGCTCCTTCAACAATGCAACATACAGTATACTTATGACATAACATTTAATAAAGTAATAACATTATAAAATAGTGCAAGAGACATTCCTGCCTTTTACTACCATTATAAGTAGAATATAAACATAAAATAGATATAAGATAAAACAGACTTTTAAATACTGTAGATTGTATACTGTAATAATATATAAATATATGTGGATATGTAGAATAAACACAGGTGTGTACTATAAACCTATGAAAGTAGTCACTTCAGAGTTCAGAAGTTCTGGTGTTCTGTGGGATAAAAATGTCCCTGAGTCTGGTGGTCTTGACCCGGACGCTAGGGTACCAGAACAGTTTGTTGCCAGGGTAATGGGGGTCTTTATTGATCCCCCACCTCCCCTCCAGGTTTGTCATTTTCAGTATAATTTCCTCAATAGACTTTGTTAAAAAGAGTTGGAAGCTGGACTTGATGTCATCCACACAAGATATTGTAAGGATGACGCCAGCGTCAACACGGTGCAACGTTTTCCACTCTCGCTCTGCCTCCTCTGTCCTGGAAGGATGAATACCAGAGCAAGTTGCCACCCTTGGACTGGAATGTCACCTCTGGTGCCTGTTCTTCAGGTGCCTTATCCCCAGGGCCTCTTCCTCAGGGGCCTCTTCCTCGCCATCTGTTGACTGGTCAGTCTCGAAAAGATAAAAGTCTTGATCGAAATCAGGATCGATGTTTTCTTCCATTTCAGGGACATCCTCCTCTTTTTCCGGGTCAACTTCAACTGGTTAAAAAATTTGGTCAAGAACCTCTCTGACAGATAATCGCCTAATCGGTTGCCTATTCATTGTGCTCTCATTGTGAGTAAAATGAGAGCAAATCACAAATAAAAGCTATATATAGGGGGTCTGTGAGAAGATATGAAAACATTTTTTAGTTTTGTAGAAGACATGATACATTGTTTAGTCTGGAAGGTGTGCTTCACGTGGGGGGGGGGTAGGCACATGAGCGCGGGAAAGAGATAGGTTCCCATAAATGACACCTGATTGACAGTCTGAAATGTGGAAAACTTTATACATGTTATGATACATTTAGTCTGCCAGGTGTGGTTCACGTGAGGGAATAGGCACATAAGCGCGGGAAAGACACCTAATTGTTCAGTGTGTGTGTGTGTGTGTGTGTGTGTGTGTGTGTGTGTGTGTGTGTG
>CALSBV010006670.1:341274-359017 GCA_943590825.1 Bovichtus diacanthus | reverse complement strand
TGTGTGTGTGTGTGTGTGTGTGTGTGTGTGTGTGTGTGTGTGTGTGTATGTGTGTGTGTGTGTGTATGTGTGTGTGTGTGTGTGTGTGTGTGTGTATGTGTGTGTGTATGTGTGTGTGTGTGTGTACACTATCTGATGGATGATCATAATATAGCCATTACCCATTAATTTCTTATGGAGGTCAATTTTGACCGGGAACACCATAGATGTAACAAAGTTGACTAAACCACTCAAAATTCAATGAAAGTGGTGATCATAAATGTTGTATGTTCAAATGCCTACTGTGGAGGATATCATAAGGCCTTGAAGCAATCAAATGTAAAACACAATATTTATGATTGATGAAAGTAGTAAATCGGTCAGATTTGACCCGAACACAACAGGAGGGTTAACCAACTAAATTCAACAATTTCGTCAAACTCTCTTAGACCCAATTCCAACTAAGCTGCTTAAAGAAATTGTACTCTTAATTAACACCTCGTTATTAAATCTGATAAATCTGTCTCTATTATTGGCTATGTACCTGAATCCTTTAAAGTAGCCATAATAAAACCTCTTCTGAAAAATCCCACAACTGTTTTGCGACTGCTTTCTCAAGTATTTTAGTGAGAAATGGAAGGTTAGATATCGGCCTATAGATGGCTAAAACCTCTGGATCAAGAGTGGGATTTTTTTCCATAACAATACTTTATTTGAGGTTTTTCAATCTGGATTTAGAATTCATCATAGCACAGACAGCTCTGATGCCAATAGAAGGTCATTGGTAATTTTCACCATACAAAGGACTTGTCTCTGTTCTTGTCTTCTTAGGCCTCATTGCTGCTTTTGACACTGCTTTCTACCTCAGAGACTAAAACATTTCACTGGCATAGCAGGAACCGCACTGAGCTGGTTTAGATCCTTTTTTGTCTGAGCGAACTCAGTTTGTACATGTTAATGATGAATCCTCCATGCAAACCAAAGTCAGTCATGGAGTCCCACAAGGTTCTGTACTCGGACCTGCTGCAACCCCCATTGTCTGTATTGCCAGGATACGACCCTGTTACCTCCCCCATCTCCACCTCCATCCACCCTCCTACCTCAACCCATGGCTCCCACTCCCAGTCACCCTACTCACCCACTCTGTCTCCTGCTACAGCCCCCCCCACCTGCTACCTGCATTTTGTCCCTCACAACGAATCAAGTGAGGAGGGAGCTCAAGAGGTGTAAAGTGAGAAAGGTTGCGGGTCCAGATGGCATCAGCTCAAGGCTCCTCAAATCCTGTGCAGACCAGCTGTGTGGGATAGTGGAGCTACTCTTCAACCTGAGCCTGAAACAAGGGAGGGTACCACAGCTGTGGAAAACATCTTGTGGTACCTGTGCCAAAGACCCCTCGTCCCAAGGACTTCAACAGCTACAGGCCGGTGGCACTGAGATCGCAGCTGATGAAGACCCTGGAGAGGTTGGTCCTTGGATGTCTTCGGCCCCTTGTGAGACCATCAATGGACCCACTACAGTTCGCCTCCCAACCTGGCACATCCTCTCTATACGCTGTCTCGTCGTCGGTGATCGAACTTGATGGTGTTGGAGCTGTGTGTGACCACGGAGTCGTGTCTGAACAGAAAGTAGAGGAGAGGGCTGAGCATGCAGCCCTGAGGAGCTATGGTGTTGAGGATCAGGGTGGAGGACGCGATATTTCCCACCCTCACTGCCTAGGGTCTGCCTGTCAGGAGGTTCAGGATCCAGTCACAGAAGGCGCTGGTGAGCCCGAGGTCCCTGATCTTAATGATGAGCTTGGATTGCATAATGGTGTTTAATGCTGAACTGTAGTAAATGAACAGCATTCTAACATATGTGTTGATCCAGGTAGAAGAGGGCAGTGTAGAAGGTGAGGGCGATGCTGTCGTCTATGGACCTGGATTGTCTATGTTGTATTTTTGTTTATTTTGTTTATTCTGTACACATGTCATCTATTGCATGTCTGTCCGTCCTCGCAGAGGGATCCCTCCTCAGTTGCTCTCCCTGAGGTTTCTTCCATTTTTCCCCCCTTAATTGTGGGGTTTCTTTGATGGAGTTTTTCCTTGTGCGGTGCGAGGGTCTAAGGACAGAGGGGGTCGTATCCTGTACAGTCTAGTCCACTGAGACAAATGTATAATTTGTGATATTGGGCTATATAAATGAACTTGATTTGACCTGTTTGATCTGCAAGCAAACTGCAGAGGATCGAGTGAATCAAGGAGGGAGGGGGTGATGTAGAGCACGGCCAGGGAGGCCGTCAGGTCCAGGAGCCCTGTGTGGGTTGAACGATTTGCACACATCTGTTCTGGTTAAAAACAATGGGAAAGGATTCTGAGCCTTCTGTACCTCCACAGCTGAGGAGCTCTCAAAACCTGCATACAAAGTGATCAGTTCATCTGGGAGAGATGCAGACACTTCCTCAGCACTGCTTGTTGACCTTTTATAGTCTGTTATTGTTTTCAGTCCGGACCACATGTTTCTAGCGTTGGAGCCCTTATAGTCAGACTCCACTTTGTCTCTATATTGTCTTTTTGCACTGCTCATAGCTCTCTGGAGCGTGTACCTGGAATTCCTGTACTCATTTAAATCACCACCACTGTGCGTGATAGCCCGTGCTTTTGTGCAGCTGATGTGCTGATAGTATCTTGGCAGGACTTTCTTCACGTTAGTGCTGTTAAAATCCCCAGCCACAATAAAAGCAGCCTCCCTCTGCAGATAAAAAGGCCAGCATCCGATCATAAGGTGCTCCAAGTTGGGAGAGCAGTCCGAATAAATTATCTCCACATCTGAGCACCACATGTTGTTGAACATGAAGCAGACACCTCCTCCCTTACTTTTCACAGAGTTTATTGTCCGGTCCTGTCGATAAATGGAGAATCCATGTGGAGCAATGGGGGTGTCCGGGATCGTAGGTTCAAGCCAAGTCTCTGTGGCGGTGTCCGGGATCGTAGGGTCAAGCCAAGTCTCTGTGACGGTGTCCGGGATCATAGGGTCAAGCCAAGTCTCTGTGAAAACCATAACGTTACAGTTCTTAATGTCCTGTTAAAATGGCATCCTTCTTCGGAGTTCATCCAGTTTATTATCCAGGGATTAGACATTTGTCAGACTCAGGAAACGTGAAAACTGCCCTCCACTATCAAGTATTCTTCTGTCTAGAACTCCAACCTGGGACCCCCGCTTTTTCCTACCCTCCCCAGGTGAAGCAGCAGCAAGTAGCCATGGATATTCCCCATTGCTATCAGGTCCCGTCCCGTTCGTTAGGTGTTTTGTGTTGTTTGTACTTCCTGTTTTATTTTGTTAACTGTATGTTCCCTCTTGTGTCTGTTGTTTCTAGTTCCTGTCTCCACTCTGTTTATTAGTGTCTCCACTCTGTTCATTAGTGTCTCCACCTGTGTCTTGTTATCCCCTCCCACTTCCAGGTGTATTTAGTCTGTGTATTGTCTATCCCTGGTTGCCAGTTCGTCTTCGTACTTTATGTCAAGAGTTCCAGCATTATTCCTGTTTTCTGAGTTCCTGATTCCCCGGCTTCCTCGACCCTGTTTCCGTGACCTGACTCCGTCTTCGCCTGATCCCTACCTGTTGTTCCGCTACGCTGACGACCTACCTGTGCATCGACCTTGTTTCTGTGACCCGACTCTGCCCTTGGATTTTCCCTGCATGTGTGTATGTCTTGTTGTATGTCTACTTTATCCAGTAAAGTATATTATCATCATCATCATCATTCTGTCTCTGAGTCGTGCTAATGAGTCCCTCTCTCCGTGTGTACTGGTCGAACCGTTACAATTGCTGGCCGGTCGCGGTGGAAGATTGCAGTCCACCAATGTTCTGATGTGCTAAAGTTGTTCTCTATCATATTGAATGCTCGCTTTGGCGTTTTGCATGTTCCAAAAAAAGTTAAAAACAAACAACAGAGTAAAAAATGCAGTGTTGGAGAGGAGCTTGAGAAGCGGAAGCCATCCACAGCACCATCTTGAGTCAACAAGAATGGCTAAGTAAGGATCCTCCTTGCTTAGGAGGGCTGTCACAATATCAGATTATAACTAAAAGATTCTTTTTGCCAAAACAATTGTTATGACAAGATGTTATCGCGATATCTACAGGAAAAAATGCTATCAGTCAAATTTGTCTTTAACTTTGTTTATTTTGTGTTTCTTGTTTGGCAAATGAATTACACTCATTTTTGTGTGTGGCTTTGGGAGAGGGAGACAAAGCGAGAATGAAAAGAAATTGAAATGATTCAAGAGGCGTTGAATTACTTACACAATATTATCAGATTGATTTTGTATGCCAGGATGGAGCATCTCTGAGGCTCTTCTTTACGTTGAAAAATGTCTTTAATGTCAAAGTCATTTATGGTCTGTCTCTAGCACTGTCAGCTAATCTTAGATACAGATGGAATTTCTCCCACCCAAATACAGCCCCCAGGGTCTCCTTTTCTATTTGTTCATCATTTGTCTCACCAGAGGAGAAGTGCAAGAAGAATATGTCACAGGAAACCATTCCATTACTATCATGTTGCTGTAGTAATACAGCGTGGACATCTTCACTAGTTTACTGCGGTCATAAAACTTACTACTTAATACTGGTTCTTTTACAAGGCTACTTTTTCAGCCATTTCCATTTGTGCACATGCTTGAGTGACCACTGTCTGTTTTTTTTAATTCCAACAGACTTATGAGGGCCTTAGGGTATAAGATAGAACTTTATTTTTTCCGAGGGAAATTGAACATTTGCCATTGAACTCTGTTTCCCACACTTCATACCTGTGTGAAGTGTTATTTTGTTGCTTCTCGCCTGGTAATCAGGCCCAGTTCTAAGCATGGGCACAAATATTTTATCCTCATCCATTCAACCGATCATAACATTGCCACATCGAAATAACATGTTTTGGTTATAAAATCTGAACTCCAGCCAGACTATGGCCCTGATGTTACAGAGCCAGACTGTCCTAGCTTGCCCCTCTGTGTCTTTGCCTGACATAAATGGCCATTTTTGCTTTACCTAAAACCTTCTTCGCCTTCTGATCTGGCTTGGTTCCGTTATTTCCTGCCCTGTGTCTGAGAGAACTGAGTGGATTACCCTCTTTTGTCCGTTCTTTTTCTCCAGGCGGAAGAAGAATCTAGAGGAAGCATCCATCTCGGGTGGCGTTTTGAAATCAGGACCTGACCAGTGCACCCTGTATTTAAACGTCTAGCAGGTCGGTTTCAATTTCGATTTCAATATATCCTCCATCTCCTGTGGACTCACTAATTTGCTCTCCTATCACTCTCCAGGTCTTTCAGAGATCTGGTAATCTGGTCTCGTGTGACATTGAGGGTGTGCTGTTGACAAATAACTTTTATCTCAATCTTACCATGGTCCCACCACTGCCTAAGACTGCTAAAATCACCCTTGCTCTGTCTAAAAATGCTCCAGAAATAATTAAATACCTCCCTGAAATTCTTATCAAATGTTAAATCTGAATTAAAATGCCAGTATGCAAAACATTTCTAATAAAAACATTACATAAGAGCAAGGAATGATCTGTAAAACAGCAGGTATTATACTGTACATTTTAAAAATATTAAAGTTATGTTTAAAACCATAAATACGGTCTAGTCTGGCTGAGGAGATCCTACTCTCTCTGAGGTAGGACCACGTGTACTGTTTGCTGTCTGCATGCATCCTCCTCCATACAGCCACCAACCATGGGAGTCAATCAGCTGACTCAAAGCATGCTGGGACGCTGGATGTGGTTTGCGATTGCGATCTGAACATGTCCCATCCCTTTCAGGACACTTTGTCATTACCGGGCAGCTTGTTCAGTGACAGGCTGTTTCCACTCTTCTTGACTGGCTTCGCAAGAGTTTGATTGACATATGGTTCATCCAATCACTGCGTAAGAAATAAGATGAACATTGTTCTCTGGGCACTACCTGTCTGCATAAAACAAACTTTATTTTGAATTTACTTAAGAACTAAAATGTTCCTCCGTTCTGTCATCTCCCTGTTACTTTCACCCTTGTTTTTGATTGGTTGATTCGATTTAATGTCAAATAGATTAAAAAAATGTTTTAAATGATTTTACAGCATTTCTATTTGTACATCTGTTGAAATAAACACAGACGTTCATTTAGTGAACTGGCAATGTCTATTCAAAAGACAGTAATAGACCACAAACACAGCTCCGTTTGTATAGTTTGTTACTGTAACCTGTAGATGTGAAGATTCTGCAGAAATCACAAAATGTATCTTGATCTCCAGCATGGAAAAATAACATTGGAATCTTGATTGGATGAGATTTAAAAGAATAAATACACCAAACAAAGATACACCTCCCACACTAGGCAGTGCTCAGGCGCTTATAACCTCAATAAAAGGATGTATCTGTCACAACCTTAGACACAGGGTAGGAAGACTCAAATACACCACCTGTCTTATTAACAGAGACAGTTAATAATTGTCTCTGAATGTTCTGAGACAATTATATGAATGCACACACAAAGGTTCAGCTATGCAACAGACAAAAAAGCATAGAACTGCACAAAATCACTCACATGTCTATATGACACACATTCAGCAGTGAAAGCATACAGTATATGAACTATTGAGTGCATGGGGAAAGAGGATCCTTGAATCCATCCTTCAGACAAGCCGACAGCAAGAAGAGGACAGAAGGCAGAGGACGATAGGGGGAGATAATGAAGGGGAGCACAGGATGAATGGAGTGGCAGATTAGAGAGTAAATTGAAAGTATTGAGTGACTGGGAGAGGAGTGGAGGGTCGAAGAAAGAAGCAGTAGAGAGTGAGGCAACTTGGCAGTCAAAAGAGGAATGAGAAGCAGAGAGACGAGAAAAAATAGGGCTCAGAGAAGAGCAGAGGAGAATTTGTGGCAGGAAAAATGTTTAAAAGGAGAACAGACAGGTAAATGTGAGAGGATAGACGCTGTGCAGGCTGCAGAGGAGGGCCACTTCAAAGTGGAGGGCCAAGGTTGGAGGAAGGAAGATAAAGACCTGAAAGAGAGACCAAAGAGGGATGAACATTCTCAGTTACAACACACACTGAATTTGACTCGCATACTATACATGTTAGTGGAACCACAATGACTTTTTAAATAATATTTGTAAAAATATAACAATAGTAAATCAATAAAAGACTGAATGTAGTTCTTAAAAAGTGTCGTAATTTCATCCTGCTTTGGAGTTCCATAAGAGCAGTTTGGACCTTTAAAACCATCATCTAAAGCACCATTCAAGGTTCAAAAACTGGTTCAGAAACTGGAGTGTCTAGTTAAAGGATTATTTTGGTTATATGGATAAACTGTTGGTTTGTTTTTAACCTTCCTGTTACTTTGAATACTATAATATCAGAGCTGACCTAATGACAGGCCATTTTTAGATTGTACACCACATGAAAAAGCAATAGGCGAAAACAGTAACAACGTACTTGAAATGTCTTATTTTGTAGCTTGGCTATAAAACAATGGCTTGGCAGCAATGTTGATGGACAGACTGTACATGAGTCTTAAAATACAGATCTACTTAAGGTAAGATCTGACTTCTACACTTCTAACACAATTTTTTTGTGTCAATACTTTGACAAACAAACTTTATCCTCCAGTAGATGTATTCACAGGTCCAATTCCAGAAGTAATTGAACGTCATGTTTTCACCTCCTGCACCAACAATAAAACATTCTGTAGCCACCTGATTGATAAACAGAAGATAATAATTTCCTGACTTATTTATTCAAATAAAAAAATTTAACCAAAGAAATTATTATTTTATTCTTTCATGTATCTTATTTTCTCCTGAATATCTAATACTGAGTACTCTTCCAACTCAGGTATTAGACAAACAAACTGGCAAAAGGGGGTGGTGATAATCTAGTGGTCGGGCTTCCAAACAGAACAGTGGAAGTTTGTGAGTTCCATTGCCACCATTGTGCTCCTGAGCAAGGCACTTAACCCCGAGTTGTTCCAGGGGACTGTCCCTGTAGTTAGTTCACTGTAAGTCGCTCTGGATAAGAGCGTCTGCTAAATGACCTATAATGTAAAGTCACGTTCCTCAAGGCACAGGCCGAGGAGGAAGCCTGTTAATCAATCCTAAACAAAAGTATAACTCTTTTGAAAGCCTTGATCTTAGGAAACATGGAAAACAATACAGCCAATTTTATTTGTTATAGTGTACCGCCCTCCTGGTCCGTATTCTAAATTCTTATCTGAATCATTAGAGTTTTATCAAGTTCTCTCCTTATAACTACTTTATATGTTTAAAGTAGTTAGGGGATTATAATATCCATACGGACGTCAATAATGACAGCCTTATTACTGTGTTTATTAGACTCAATTGGGTTGAGTCAGAATGTACATGAATCAACTCACTGTTTAAACCCTGGACCTTGTTCTGGGATATGGTATTGAAATTTAACATTTATTATTTCGTCCACATAATCATCTTTTATCGGACCATAACTTTCGGACAGCTTACTTTAGCCCTCACCAAATAAATCATCTTGTTGATAGAGCTGCTGCCTCACTGCGAATGACACTCGACTCTGTCGCTCCTCTAAAAAAGACGACAATAAAAACAGAGAAATCTCCCTGGCTTAACCCCCAAACTAAAACCAAATTTGAGAAAACGTGAAAGAAAATGGCGTTCCACCAAGCTGGAAGAATCTCGTTTAGTCTGGTTAGATAATCTTAACATATAAGAACGCTCTACATAAAAAAATTCCAGAGCAGCTTATTACTCATCATTAATAGATGAAATTAAGAACAAGGTTTATTTTCAGCTCTGTAGGCAGGCTGACAGAGAGCCACAGCTCTATTAAACCTTCTATATCGCCCAGTAGTGACGACTTCATGAGTTTCTTTAATGATAAAATTATAATCAGTAAAGACAAAATTAATCACCTCTTGCCTTTAAATCGGTACCAACTTATCTTCAACCACCGGAACCTTAAAAACAGCTGTAACACCTTAAATATATCTAGACTGCTTTTCTCCAAACAACCTTAACCAACAAACAAACCAAAAATGTCTTCTTCTTCTAAACCATCAACCTGTCTCTTTGACCCGATTCCAACAAAGCTGTTTAAAGAAGTTTTACACTTAATTAACACCTCATTGTTAAATATGATCAACCTGTCTCTATTATCTGGCTATGTACCACAATACTTTAAAGTAGCTGTAATAAAAGCTCCTCTTAAAAAGCCAAGTCTTATATATTGTCACCTGCCCCACCTCGTCACCTCACCTGCCAGCCACTCCTACCTCGTCACCTCACCTTGGGCTCAGGCTGCAGCCAATTCCCAATCAAACACCTATTTAAGCCTCCTCCTGACAGAACCTCTTGGCCAGTATTTTGTGTCATGCAAGTCTCTCCAGCATTTCTTTCTGCACAGATCTCCCGGTACCGACCCTGCCTGTCCCTGACCTCCCTGCCTTGCCTGTTTCCTGACCCTCTGCCCGGCCTCGACTACCCTCCTGCTTTCTTCCAGTTGGTTTGTCTATGGGGAACTGCTGAGTGGGAGCAGCAGACACCTTCTTGCTCATCGTTCCAAGCATTTTCCACGGAATTGTGGAAAGTGTTCGGACCAGTTTTGTTGGTGCTCAGACGCCACCGGAGGACTGTTAAGTTTGAGCCAAGACAATGGCACTGTTGATGATGCCATTGCTTTCGTACCAGAGGGCGCATGAGCAACTGGAACTCAGCAGCTCAGTGTGACGCTTACCTTCGCGGGTTAGCAGACTATATCAAAGATGAACTTGTGTCCTTCGATATGCCCGGTTCCCTGGACGGATTAATTGAATTTACTTCCCGGTTGGACCGGCGCATCCAGACGAGAGAGACAACGGGGAGAATTTCCCTAACTCCAGGTTCATTCAGCGGTTATCACGGCTCAGCAGAGCCACCTCCCAGGGGGTCCCAAACCCATGCAGGTGGGCCAAACAAGTCTCACCTCAAAGTAGCGCGAACACCGCTGTCGGGGTAATCGGCATCTTTACTGCCGCAAGGCAGGCTATTCCGTATCCTGCTGTCCAGTAAAAGGCAGGGCTCTCCAGTAGAAGGGGATGTCCCGGTGAGCCAAACCCCAAGACTGATCCCCACTTTAAGACCCCTGAGCCTCATCCGGCTGCTACTACCCGGGAACACACAGGCCCTAGCGGTCTTCATTGACTCTGGGTCCGACGTCAGCCTCATTGATGAGGACCTGGCCCTTTACCTGTTCACATGCTAATGTCCGGAAACCACCACGAGGCCATTCAGTTCCACATTCTACGGTCTCCCCAGATTCCCCTGATCCTTGGATACCCCTGGCTTCGCCGCCACAACCCCAATATTGACTGGACGACAGGGGCCATTGTGGGGTGGAGTCCCTCCTGTCGTCAGGTTTGTCTGAAGCAGGCCGCCGCTCCGAAACGCTCTGCTGATTCTTGCCAGGTGTCGGATCTGGCAGGCATGAGAGAAGGAGGTGTCCTGTCCGACCGTCCAGGCCTTCATACACCGGTGTTGCCAGACCTGGGACCAGGCCAGGAGTACCATCCTCCGCTCAGCCGACCACTATGCCACTTCGGCCAACCACCACTGCACCAAGGCACCTGCCTACCAGGTGGGGCAGAAGGTCTGGCTGTCCGCTAAGGATACACTGTTGCGGGTGGAGTCTAAGAAATTGTCGCCTAGGTTTATTGGGCCATTTGAGATACTAAAAGTCATCAACCCCGTGGCAGTGAGACTCCAGCTACCTTTTGCCATGCAGATTCACCCTACATTCCACGTCTCGAGGATCAAGCCAGTTCGGGAGAGTCCGCTGGTTCCGGCTGCTCCACCCCACCACCTCCTCGATTCATCGATGGCGGTCTCACCTATTTACTCCGTTCCCGTCGCCGGGGAAGAGGCCTCCAGTACTTGGTGGACTGGGAGGGGTACGAACCTGAAGAGAGGTCATGGGTTCCACCGCGGCACATCATTGATTCCCGGCTCATCAGGGAGTTCCACCAACGTCACCCTGATCAACCGACTGGAACCATCCCACCAAGAAATAGGATTGGGACTGTTTCTTCTTTCTTGGACAAGGGGGGAGGTTCTCAGGAAGGAGAGGAGGGGGAGGCAGACAGGGTGTTTTCTGACTAATACTAACCCTCCACCAGGCCCAAGCCACCCACCCTGCTGAGCATTTTGTCTCTGTGATTATCATCCCTCCGTGGACCTGTGTGATCAGCTGTAACCTGCTCTGGAATGATGATAAACGTTGTTACCAACTATCCTGGATATCTTGTGTGCTGCATTTGGGTCCTGCATCATTCTATGACATATTACATCTAACCTTTGCTTTCTCATCATAATCTATCTCTAGGCACACGGGTGCATCTTGTTGTCCTCAGCAGATCTCTGGGACAGCACCCCTCCGATGCCCTTATTGGAGTCGTCCACCTCGACCACACACTGGCGATGAGGGTCCGGGATGGTGAGGCTGGGCGCTGTGGTGAACCTTTCTTTAAGTCCCCGGAAACTGTGTCGGCCTGGGGGGTCCATTTGAAAGGAACCTTGGAAGTGGTAAGAACATGCAAAGGGGCTGCAATAGAACTAAAATTCCTAATGAACCTTCTATAGAAATTTGCAAACCCCAACAACTGTTGAACCGCCTTCCTAGAGTCAGGTGTTGGCCAACTAGCCACCGCACTGACCTTGGTAGGGTCCATCTGTATCTGATTTGCTGAGACAATGTATGACAGGAAGGATACAGAGTCTGTGTGGAACTCGCACTTCTCTGCCTTAACGTACAGCTGATGTTCTAGCACTCACTGTAACACCTGGTGAACATGACTGGTATGGGTCTCTGAGTCTGGGGAGAAAATCAAAATGTCATCCAAGTCTACGAATACAAAAATGTTGCGGAACTCTCAAAACCTCATCCACGAAGGTTTGGAACACCGCTGGAGCATTACATAGTCTAAACGGCATCATAACGATGCCGACTCATAGTGCCAACTCAAGGTGTTGAAACACGTTTTCCACTCATCTCCCTTCCTTATTCTTACCAAATGGGAAGCATTTCTTAGGTCCAATATGGTGAACACTTTGGCAGACTGAAGTAGTTCAAAAGCAGAGGAGATGAGATGTCCCTTAAATGCATCCTACTAACTCATCATCCGGGGCGTCATCCCCGGAGTTTCTGTGTCTCTAATCTGGCAGGTTGACACGATTTTAAAGGTTACGTCTGGATCATGAATCGTGGCTGCACCTGATGCCGGGGTTCTGCCATAATTTTTGGAGGCACCTAGAAGCTTTGTAACATCCTCCCTGGATACATCTTTTTCATATATGATTACATCATTTCTGTCACATGGATTGACATTGTATTTCTACTATGTTGTTTATTCTCAACACAACATCTACTGCACATCTGTCCATCCTGGGAGAGGGATCCCTCCTTAGTTGCTCTCCCTGGGGTTTCTTCCATTTATAAATGAGAACACATATGCAAACATAAGCCTGAGATATAAAACAAAACAGCAGTCAATTGATCACATTCCATTCACCATGTTAAGACCTACAGCAATTCAAGGCATACATCTCAAGTACACACACACTTTAGTACATAAATGAAACACAACCAATCACATCATACTTTACATGTTTACAAGCCTCCATGAGTTGCCCATTGATCATTTTAACTGACAGAGGGACAAATAAGTGTGTATAACGATTGTGCTAACACAAGGGGACCCTATACCTCCTTCCAGAATTCATTAGCACAACCTCAGAGTTCCAATCATGCCAATCTTTTTGGCCTGCTGAGTAGTAGACTGCTCAAAAATGTCTTGGGGGTGCGGGATATGGATGTCCCCATAATCTTCCCTGCCGTCTTAATCACACTGAATATTTGAGCCTTAAACTTGAGCGTTAGGTTTCTAATCCAGGTGGTAATATCATTATGTAAAATGGACTCTATGCTAGCTCTATATAAGATGAACATTCATATTCCTGCAGACACCAAAAGCTCTGAGTCTGATATAAATGGAGGCGCCGATGGATTCTTGTACACACTCTTGAAACATGAGTGTGCCAGCTGAGATCACCAACAATGTAAATATTTGTAAGAAATGGCCTGTGTGATGTCCTGGCCATGTATGGCAACATAACTATGATCTCCAATTGATTTGGGATCAAACACAATTTCTTCAGTTTTGACAACATTGATGTGCAAAAGAAGATCATCACACCAGTCAACAAACCTTTCCACTTCAGCTTTAGAGCTAATAACATTGGAGTTGCTTCTGAGTAAAGTGAGAATTGCAGTGTCGTCTGAAAATTTCACAACAAATTGATTAGTTTGGGAGCTGACAGTCAATTGTATACAGTTGAACTGACACATACTTGGGGGGGGGCTGTATTGCTTATGGCTATATCAGAGAGCAATTAATTAATATTGTACTTGTTGTGGCCTGTTTGATAAAAAAGAATAATACCACTTGAAAAAAAAGGATTAATTTCCTACTAAACTAGTTTTTTTTAAGCAAGATATGTGGCTGAATAGTATTAAAAGCAGAACTAAAATGGATAAAAAGCAATCTTGCATATGCAGTGTCTAATTTGAAATAGGGACACGTAGAAATCAATTCTGGAAAACTTCTCTTCAGGTAAACGATATTTATTTGATGATGATGTGGTGAGCATTACAAAAATACACAGCTGCAGACCGTCCTATTTCACCGTTCCACAGACCACATTAAAGTAGTTACTGTGTCTCACGGATTCACAGGACAACGCCGATTTCTTGTTTACAACATATTTTATACCCGCCGCCTTTCAGGTATAGTCTTGTCCCGTTGGTTGGCTGGGGCCAGGTCCTATTGGCCCCTTGTAGGCACTTAAGCGTGTCCATGCCTCTTAGCGCTTCTCTGCTCCAATCAGATCTTCAGTCACCCTTTTAGGAAGTGGTGTACCCTTATGTTTTTACAGTTTACAATATTGCATATTATTTCACAGTATGTTGGTCATTCTTAGGTGTAGTCACTTAATTCAACAACATTTAACACTTTGAAAATAAGGATGAAAATAAGGCACATAGTAACAGTTTACACATTCATAATACTTGTTGTATTATGACTTATTATTAGTTATTGTAACATCTTACATATTGATTTTTATTACAGCAGCGTAAATATGTAAAAATTATACAGTTCATTTTTTTTTTGCAGTTTTACTGTAGGTAGACCTGGGCTTCCTCTTGGCGTCCATGTTAGTCATTTCCCACAATTTCATAGTGTCACATTAAAACACATTTTGTTCCGCCCGTTCCTTGTGCTGTCTCTGTGTTGCTCTCATTTGCTGATTTAGTTGCTGTGCAGCCCTCAGTCCCATAGTATCTCCTGATCTTAAGGCTATTTTCTTCCTGTTAATACATTCTTTGATTTCTTTTGTGTTGTAGGGTTTATTATTTTAATATATATTCACCATTTTCTGATGTATGAATAAATCAACACCAAAAGGAGATATAAGCAGTAATTGATTCTGTGGCCATATCAACGTCTGCATCCTGAAAGAAAATGTCCTAGTCTGTGCAGAGAAAGCAACCTTTCAGCTTCTCTGTATGGTCGCAAGACCACACCTTTACAGTTACTGGTTTACTGGACTACCAAGAGGAGGCCTAGCTCTGGCTGTGTAGGCATCCTTAATATTACCATAGAATGCTAAGGGTATTGGTGTCCCTCATGCTGCACTTGACATACTGAAAAAAGCCTGGCAGGGATTTTTTCTATTGGCAGTGGTTAAAATCACCTAGGTTCAACATAGGTGCATCAGGCTTCTTATGTAGATGCCGGTGGCTGGGGGCGTTCCCATTTGATGGAATTTACATGGCACACACAAATATGTTGGTAATCTTGTTTCAGTAAAATCCATCAAGGAAGACTCACGATACTTGTAGCAGATCATCCAGCTTGTTTTTCAAGGAGTGAGGATTGCAGTGGCTCTCCGGAAACGATGCTTGATGCCCCGTTCTTACCACGCTTCATGGGCCGGCGAGCAGCTGGTCTGAGTTGCTGTAGTGGCTCATTGGGAATGTCATTCAACAGGTTCGGTGATGGTGACACTCCAAAGTCTAGCAGCTCTGCCTTGCTGTATAGCTGACCAGTGTTGGTGAGCCTGTTTGTGAGGCAATGTGTGACCTGGCTACACAGGATTAGCCACGTAAAGATTAATAGTTCTATTCTTCTCCATTTCAGTCCACATATATGTACACCCTAAAGTCCAGACTGACGCTCACACTTAATTAATATACTAGCCAGTGTGCCAAACAGTGACAAACAATAAAGGAGACACCATAAACAAACAAACAACGTGCAGCAATAGTCCTCCTCCATGTCGCCAGCAGAGCAGTGCCAAGTTTATCTCTGTGAAGTATTCTACCATCAAGTTGGTACTTTGCATGCATTTTCTGAACACGTGATTGCTGCTTTTCTTCTGGTGCCACCCACAGAACAAACTTTCATTCTGAGCTACAGGTATGGGTCTAAGCATGTAAAGTCATCAATATATTGTTTGTTGCTTTCAATGCTTCTGCCATTGTGCTTTTACCATTGTGTCATGTTGTGAGAAGCGCCTTGAAACCAGTTAATAAAGACATGGTTTCATTGGTTTCATGCTGGTCATTATGTGCTATTTTTTCATACCCCTTGTATCCAAATGCTGTAATGTATCAGCCTTGATAGTGTTTGAATGCATAAAATACTGTTTGATACTTCTGCAAAGCCGGTTTTGTTTTGGCAGTATAGTTTATGTCAAGAAGTCATGGCAGAAAGCCATAAATCAAAGCAAATAGACAAATGAAGGTAAAAATGATGAGAGAGGAAAGCATGAAACAGAGAAAAAGTAATAACTTCAGTGGAATGGGGTCAGAGAGATGGAGAGAGGGGGGAGAGAAACAGATACATGGACAGAGAGAGGGAGAATAAAAAAAGACACAGAGCAACCTGGAGGATGAATCGACAGCGATGAATAGCAGCATGGGGAGAAATAGCCAGGTGTGGAGGGGAGGGATGGATAGGGAAACGGCAGAAGAAGAATGATGGAGGGTGGTGGTGGCAGTGTGTGTGGGGTTGGTGGCAGCAAGGGGACTTGGGTGGGGAGGGAGGGGAGGGATCCGAGGAGCCGATGGCGATGAGAACATTATGGCTGGATAATGAAGAGGTTCCATGCTGTCAGCCAACACCATTCACCCTGCATGGCTCTGACCCCAAAGTGTCAACAAGCTAAACGACCGAGCAGCAGCGCATTACCGCATGTACACACACTCACAAACACACACAGACACACATGGACACACATGCATGCATGCACACATGAATAGACAGACAGACATACAAGCAGATAGTTCTTCAACACAAATGTTTGTATGAACGTGTGTATCAGCAAATTATTTGTGCAAAAGCAAACATATAGTACATAATTGTTTCTACATGATCACAATGCACTGTGAGTGTGTGTGTTCGTATTGTACATAGATACTGATTCACCCACACACACATGGCGAGTGTGTAGCCAGTGATCTGCTGTTTGCAGAGTAAATATCATATTCTTTATTGGTATTCAGAACAGTGAAATTCAATAAATTAAGTCAACAGAGGTTGTTTCATAGAGCTAATCTCTGCTCACACATCACATCACAACACAGTCACTGTGAGTTTAGAGCAAGTGAAACCTGCCTTCAACAGTCTCTTTGTCTCTCTGTCCCTGTCTCCCTCTCTATGTCTCTCTATATCTCTCTACCCTCCCAACCTGTCACTTTATCACACATTTGCACACAGGCTTCACTTTTCCTCTTTTATTCCTTCTTCTACGGCGCTCTATCTCCGTCTCTCACTTTCTGTCGTTTTTTCTGGCTGCCAGATGCAAAGCCCTATCTGGGCAGCAAAACATTCCTTTTGTGGCTCTCCTTCTGTTTCAATTCAGACTCCACTCTGCTTTACTGACATGACAGGACAGAAACCTGTGTTGTTAAAGCACCATCCTACATGTGCTGACAGGCCACTGCAGCCCACATGTACATGGGTGGTTTCACCAAAATTGATATAAATGTACTATAAATCACCTTCACAGGCCCTGCAGAGAGGCCTTTATTTGTAGCTTATATAATAGACAAACCTTTGTTTCTAATTTGTATATCTTATCATACTTTAGCAAGAGGACTCCCTGTTTTCTGAACTGCCCACATTTTCATTTGCTGTCGATGCTCAGCACTTTCTCCATGTAGTCTTAATGATGAGTGTAATTCTCCACATATTGTTACGTGTTATATGATAATGTTGTACATTGATTGTTTGTGTACTTGTAAACATGTGTAACTGCTCTGTGCTGCAGTTTTTGGCATAATTATTTATTTGGGCAAAAACAGAGACCCCGGGCATGAATTGTGGCTCCTGCCTGACGCTCACGCTAATATATATATTTTTCTTTGGAGATACCGGGAAGCTTTTTCTTGACATCCTCCGATCACATCATCATTTCTGTCACATAGATTTTCTATATTGTATTTTTAACTATGTTGCTTGTTCTGTACACACTATTACAGTCTGTCTGTCTGTCCTGGGAGAGGGATCCTCCTCAGTCTCTCCCTGAGGTTTCTTCCATATTTCCCCCACTAATTGTGGGGTTTCTTTTAGGGAGTTTTTCCTTGTGCGGTTTGAGGGTCTAAGGACAGAGGGGGTCGTATCCTGTACAGTCTGTAAAGCCCACTGAGACAAATGTATAATTTGTGATAT
>CALSBV010006670.1:309617-321274 GCA_943590825.1 Bovichtus diacanthus | reverse complement strand
CAATGGCTCACATTCTCAAACATAGAGTAATACTCCAGCACACACACGTACACGCTGAGGGTGTCAGTGGTAGGTGTCGCTGGGCAGATAATGGTGAGGTGACAGGTCAGGAGCTTGAGGGAGGTTCAAGAGTTAAGAGGTTCAGGGGGGGGACAGCACTTTGGCAGATTGGTTATAGTCCCATGGGATGGGGAGGCACTGAGACATGACATCATACTGTCCTGTGAGAGGGAAAGGGAAAGAAAGAGAGTGGGAGAGAAAGAGAAGGGTGAAGGTCACAGGTTCATAAAGATGGTGACAACAACACCATCTGCATGAGGTCAACATCTCATCATCATCAAGCTTCCTGATGAAACTTCCAGGTCACTAGCTCAGTTTAGCCTCACAATTACTTTCTCCAGGGTAGAAAAAGTACATTACTTAAGGTAATTAACAGTTTCATATCATGGTCAGATGATTTACATATAGTCAAAATGTAAGTACAGTAGGTGCACTGTACAGGTGTTGAACTAGGCCCACAGAATAACAACCAAATAGTCTGGATGTCATTGTGGCATTTGAGGATCTATCACTATCACAAAAGTGCACAACAGTGCACAAGGCACATTGATGGGCCATGGGTTCATGGCTAAATTTCAAAGCACGCTCACTGAAAAGTCACATAGCACCAATTGGCACCGCCACTTAGTATCACTCGCCATAGTGTAGGCTAATCACTTGATCACCATCTGAAAAGTGCACTGCAGTGCACCTGTATTAATTACTTGTAAACCATCATCGGCATCATCAATATTAACCATAAGAAATATTTTGTTCATAGCGCAATTCACATAGAGGATGAAAATAAAAAGCACATAACTGATAAGGCATCAGACAAAGAGTGAAACAACCTAAGCTAACAATGTTTAATTATTTAGATTCTGTCCCTCACCTTAATGTTCATCTCCACCTTATCACTCATGGCTGGCTGTAGAAACCAGTCTGCATGGTCTGAAGTAAGCGTCTGCACACATTTTCCCCACATGCTCTTGTTCGATGAACACCAGATTATGTGTGGAAAATGGTGTACATACATTTATTGCACATATGCATTGTTTACATATCTAGCCCCTGCTCCATACTAATGTGCAGCCATGAGATTGATATCAATTTTCTCATCTCACTCTAAGAAAGCAAATACTTAACCAAAATGTTTAAATATACCTTACACCACAAAACAATACTGAGAAACAAAACAAGGTTTACATTACAGGACCTACAAGATGCTATCATGATCTATTTTAATAACAGCAATAGGAGATTAACCAGGAAGTGTTACATCCAGTAATGCAATTGCAACTGTAATTCTCTGCTGTCCAAAAACTACTTTACTCATATTTAAATCGCTGGAGGAGCATGTCTGATATTTTATTACTTTCATTATGCTGTAAATCTAATCTTGTCCAATGTTGCTGTGGATGATTTGAACATGAAGCACATCACCTCTAACATACAGTGTGAATCATAAAAAATAAAGTGTTTGCCTCAGTTTCACTACAGCGTGTGGAGAGTGAAAAAATCTCAGTGATTTATTAGGAAGTAAAAATGCTGTGGTGTGGAGTGGAGGAAAGAAAGAGGCTGCTATCTCTCCTCATCACTACCCACTGCTTAGAGTCCAACTGCTTAATGGTTTTGATGGAGGATGGATAAATGAATGGGTACAAAGAAGGAGGTGGTGGAATAAAATAGGAGTGACTGGGGCATTGATTAGCACATGAGTGTGAATCAGCCATGAAACCATTGTCGCAACATTCCCCTCTCTTGATTCGTGTCCTTGCGTTCTATCTTTATTATGTTCACCGAATAAATGTTTGCTTGATGCTAGTGGCTCAAGGCTATATTTGCCACTAATAGCATAACACACCAAATCTCCTGCAAGCTGTCAATGGTCAAGGTGCATTGTGGGCACCAGGTTTTGACAAGGAAGAAGAATGTGTGCAATAAAAAAGACGATATCTCTCGTTCTGGAGCGCAATGCTGAGTCAGTGGATAGATCTTTCAAAAAGGAAATCAAGCTGTTAAGTGCATTTCCATAAAGTATACAGTCAAGCTAGTGGCTCTGTTTCGCTGTACATAGGTACAGCAATGCTTTGAGTTGAATGCTAACGTGTTGAAATGTTAACATACTAATGTTTAGCAGTATAATGTTTACCATATTCACCATCTTAGTTTAGTATGTTAGTGTGGCAGTGGGGCGTGGTCTCGGCGGAGCCTGCTGGGGAGAGTCGGGAGTGGCTCAGCTGGGGTTCAGACAGCTGGAGAATCATGTAATCAGCCACACAATAAAAGCAGGCTGGTAACCTGCTTCTGTTCTCTTGCAGTTGGCTGAGTCCTGGAGGGTCGATGAGAGCGGCTCACGGCCACACCTGAACACACCCGAACTCCTCCAATCTCCTCCAATCTCGGAAGCTAAGCGGAGTGGGCCCAACCCAGTACTGAGAAGTGGTGTTTCAAGCTGCCTGAGAAGGCTGAGTGTTTGGCAAATAAACTTTCTGTTCCCATCCCTCCTCTCCTTCTGTCATTTTTACCTGGCTGTGGACAGGAGGTTTCCAGTTAGCATGCATGTAAACATTTGCTAATCAGCACTTAACAATATACAAATGAGGCTGATGGAATGTCATTAGTTTGGCCATTAACCAAAGTATTAAACATATTATAATTTTGGCCTGAAGATGGCGGTAGATTAAAAGTCAGAGGATCACTGAAGAGTTTACAATCCATCCTGTATTGGAATTCATCCCCCGTGACCTTGAAAATCTGTACCAAACTTCATGACAATCCATCCAGTAGTTTTGGAGATATTGTGTGGCATATGCATTGCAGGAGCGTAGCTAAACAAGAAGGAAAAAATCAAAGTAGCAGAGGTTGGGATACCCTCACTTTTAGTCCCTAGTATGGGTCAAACTCCAAAAACACTGGATCCTACACTTCCCACAATGCAACTCCTATGAATGTATCGGTAAGTGCTGACATTTTTCAAACTTCCCCCCTCAGTTTGTAACCAGGCTTTTTGGTAAAAATGTTCACAACTCCAAACTGACATAGCTGCACACGACTTTGAAGACTTGGATTCACACCGTGAGGTTACATGTGATTACATTTAAGCAACAAAAGCAATTTGGCTAATGTTTGGGAAAGATCATGGTTTCTGCTAAATGTTAATAAAAATAGTTTCTATCAAGTAAATGTTTTACCAGGCAACATTACGTTTCTCTCAAATGTATTTGCAGACACAAATTATTAGGGTTGCTGTGGCTTCACCTACTGTACCAGTGCAGTGGTCTCATTGAAATGAATGAAGATCTAAAGATAACCTAAGAAATGCTCAATATTAACTATGTCTTTAATTACATTTTTGTAATGTGAAATGCAATGAGCTTTGCAACCACTTGGACCCACTGTGATGGCTTTAGGCTTTCACTTACTTTCTTTGATGTCCACATGGTCATAACATCTCACCACATTATTACTGGAGATAAAGTCAAAATGAACATTGTCATGGAATTTAGCCGATACAAACTAAAATAAGAGATGATGAGATATTACTCTGAAATAAAGATACTTGATGAATTAGTTGTCTTTGAATTCTTTATTCTTGCAAGAAGGGACAACGATACAGAGTGTCAAGCAGTGTGTAGCGAAGTACAAAGTACAGAGATTTCTTTTCTACTTTTGTAGTCTTGCTGACCGCATTCCTGAGTTTAGAGAAACTTTCTACGGGAGAGAACAAAGAGATCAAAGAGATTGAAAGGAGTTTGATTGGAACCAGTCGTCTGGTTATCCAGAGTTCCACTGTCAGAGGTTAAAGCAGTAAAAGAGAGGAGATTAGTTATAGTAGGGGTCCCTCTGAGGGGGGGAGGGCAGTAAACTCTTCACTGGATAAACAGATAACAATCATGAAGTTGCTAGACTGGTTATACAAATGGAATTGTACAAAATACATAATTGCAGCTTAATGCACACAGTGGAAAGTTATTACAGAATCATGAACTTTACCATTACATTCCTCCCTTTTGATCATATTGCATATTGATCATAATAAAACAAGTTATATACAATTTCACACAAAGTGCATACTTCATCAGTATTAGAAATTCCTCAGGATTCAAACTAACACATCATTACAAGATGACATTAAAAATATATGTTGCCATACAGATGTTTTTGTCAGGATTTAGTACCTTTACCACCGTTAGTACCATGCGTTTTATAAGTGGTATGAGACACGATGTGAGGATGAAAAAGATCAGCACAATCACAGCCATTTTGATCACTAGGCCTTTCCAGGAGGACATTACACTTACACTGCTGTGAAAAATAGTGAGGTAATATCATTGTAACCAGCATGATATACATATATGAATATACTGTATGTATAGTTTTCATTTTGACAAGTGGTAGACAAAGTCTCCCCTACTTCTTTTAGTTTCGTTTTTTGTTTAGGTTTCAATTAAAAATATAATACACTTATTTAAAATGTGACATATTTGTAACTTACTGTTGAATTAGTTAAAGCACCACATGTTAAGACTGATGTCTAACAGCTGTGAGCAGTTCCCATTAACACTTATGATTATTCAGTTACATATTTTTAAATGCTGTCATTTTAAAGTCACCTTATTATTTTCTCCGTTTGTGACTATGAATACGAGGACTGTGATCGTGGCTGTGATTGTGAAGCAGGGAATGGATTTCCTGTTTTGTGTTGTATGTCAATAAAGCTTAGAGGAAGAGGGAAGTCAGAGAGGAGGAAATGAAAAGGCTGGTATTAGAATTTACACGATTCAAATTACTGATTCAACTCTAAGTGACTCTTTATACTCAGCACTTACCACAGATACAATTACTTGCTGGACATTATATGGTGTGATGTTTTGATATGTGGCTTTGTGTTCATTTTGAATTGACTTTTAATGTCTCCGCTTTCTAATTTGTCAGTTTACAAAATGTTGTTTCACTCACATTCTTCACCAGTATTGGACCAAGTAGCCAAATCCTGACAGAGTGCCATCCATCTCAAGTACGCTGTGACAGTCATGCTGGTTGTGAATGCCAATGGAAAAATAACGAGCTCTGACATCTCTGTTATCAGCCGCAGGCACACAAGAGTGAACAGTAGGAGCCTCACCTTTCACTCATCAGATGAAAGGACAACAGTCATCAGAAGTCCACTTTCTGTATTTTATGACTATTTTAAATGAATTCATAAATGGATTTTGACATCATCTCTCAACAGAAGGCACCCTAGCAGAACTATGTCCAGGGCAACTTGAAGAAGCTGTTAAATGCACTAACAGACTCATTGCAATGGTGATGAAACAAAGATTAAAAGTAAGCTAAAAACCTAAAACTTAACATTTAGCTCACACACCTGGATGTCTTTTCACCTGCTAATCACCAAAACCCCTTCCTGAAATCTCTCTGCTTTTCCTGGTCCTGATCTGTGCTTTCACAGTCAGTGAGCCTGTGGGCAGTTCAGCCTGTACTCTCACTGTGCTGTTGATAGAGAGCTCACCTGTTACGGGAAGCGTTACATTTGAAACATGGTGTATGTACAACTTTTCAGCCTGGTGCTGCTTTCTTTTCCCAGCTCTGTATGTTATTTGACTTTTGTGTGAAAATGGAGGAAGTCAGAAATGTGTTCATCTGGAAAGATGCTCACAGCAACATATAGGCCTGTTCGGGAACCGATATTGCAACATTAAAGCCATCAGCAGACAGGACCCTGTGAACATGTGCTACTACAGGGAGCTGCTTCTGCTCTCTTTTTTAGACCATAGTTGTTTACATTTTGGAAAATCGTCTACATTAAAAGTGTGCTGAATGTTCTGTTCCGTCTGCTCCTGTTTGCAGTGTACCCATGTGACTACAGACACCTGTCACTGGATTACTCTGATACTGAAGAAAAATTTTAAATGTGATGATTGTCAGCCAAGTTGTGTCCACGTGTTCAGATTTGACTGGAAAATGCTTTTTGACTCAGATACAAAACACAATATGTTTGCCTCAACTATCCCCCTCCTTTGGTTTTCTTTCTTGTCTTTGTCCTGTGGAATGTCCATGTTTATTACAGACCAATTACTGAGGAACACAGAGAATATTTCAATACCCACCTCCCCATGTAATGTTAATGCTGTCTGGAATGGGCTTCAGTGCGGTTCAACTCAACATGTCCCCTGGCTTGGTCTGTGAAATATTACATGTATATAAAACCTGATTGTGATGTTAGATAACAATTCACTTAACGTATAGCTATCATCAATCATTAATTTTCTGTTTATACAGCAGCTTCACAGGAGGAATTATCCTTGTGACAAATGCATTAATAAAAATGTCAAATGTCTATGTTATGTCTATTAATGAGAGCATTATAATGACTAGAAATAAGTTATTAAGTGTTTATTTACTGCTTATAAATGCAAATGCAAGACAGTTTGCAGTCCACCTGACTAAAGAAAAGTGTACCTGTAGTATGGGACAACCACACCTCCCTGTCGGCTCTGTGGGCTGACTTCATTCACACAAGCCGTGTAAACATGTTATATATCTAATAAATCTAAAGAACTACATTTCCACTGCAATTGAAACAGATAAAAAATTAATGATATGATATGATAAACACACAGCGACAGCATTCAATAATAATAGATTTCTGCTTTCAGTGTCATGCATGTATTCCTATTAATTACTGTGGAATATCTCTACATACAGTATGCGTGCGTGTGTGTGTGTGTGTGTGTGTGTGTGTGTGTGTGACCCAGCTGCTGCTGCTGAGCGACCCTCCAATTCTCCAAGGACCTTTGGCCAACAGAGACAAACACTTTGCCTCAATGTCTCTCTACCTCTCTCTCTCTCTGTACAAGTTGTCAGATGTCCTCTCTCTCTTTTATGCCACTGTCTCTGTATCTTCTGCCTTTGTCCATCTGTGTCTCTGTGTAACGACTGTGTCTTGTTCTTTGTCTGTCACTCTCTTACTTTCTCTCCATGTCTTTCACTTTTCCTCTCTCTCCATCATCCCTCCCTCTCTCTTTCTCTGTATTTCAGTCCTCCTCAATAACTAGTTGAGAGCATTTGGGATTTTTATAGTCGAGTGCTATATTATCATTTCCAAGGCTGGCCTGCCACCTTGTGGCAATAGAGACAATATAGCTCATGATTATGATTTTTAAATTAGACCATTTTTTTGTGAATTAATGCTCAAAATGTTCCCTGTCTTCTACCAGTACTGGATTATTTTCAGGGTCAAAAAGATAGACTGGAACGTGAAAACACAAAACACAAGGACAAATAGAAGCCAACAAATAAAATAAAAAGCACTGGTCAAACAACACAGAGTGGCCCACCTTGGCAGTGGTGGAAAGTAACTAAGTACATTTACTCAACGGCTGTACTTGAGTACACATTTGAGGTTCTTCACTTTACCTGTGTATTTTGATTTAATTTGACTTTATACTTATACTTCACTACATTTCATAGGGGAATATTGTTATTTATCTGGTAGATATACCAGCAATATTTTTTCATACAAAACATATCATAAATATATCAAATATGATGCATTGATATAGATGAAACTACTGAACAGTATAAAAATAAGTTACAAGTATCTGGAAGCTTGTTGTCAGTTCAGCCCACAAAATACTGTTTGGCCACTGGCTCCTCCACACAACACAACACAGACATAATATAACACATTGTGTTCTCAGAGCAATGATTGTCTCATGATATCTCAAAATATTATTGCCTAGTGTTGTTGTGGCCTCTTACCTGGAGGGCGTGTGGAGTCTTTGCAACGACTTCAAACGGTCCAGTCCACCTTGGTTCATTCCACTTTCGCTTGTGAACCTTTAACCTTACCCAGTCGCCTGGTTGAACTGATGACACGTTCTCATCAGGTGGCTTCTGTTTGGCTCTCAGTATCTGTGTAGACAAAACTCCAATTTGATCAGACAACTTTACAAAATACTCTGACTCCTCAACTTGATTTGAGAGTTTGATTAGCTCTTTCGACTATGCCCTGTGATTGAGGGTGATAAACTGATCCATGTGAATGTGTTATACCTAGGAACTTCTCTACTTCTTGTAAGTGTTTGTTTGCAAAATGTGTGCCATTGTCAGATCTGATTCGTCTTGGAACGCCATATCTTGGTATGAGTTCATTTTTCAGCCACTTTACGACTGATTTGGAGTCTTCTTTTTCAGGGGATTGCTTCAACCCATCTGGTGTATCTGTCTACCATGACGAGTAGGTACCTGTAGCCACCTACTCTGTTGTCTGCTCCCATATTGGTATAGTCAATGCAGATTTGAAAGGGGCATCCGGAACTGGGAATGCTCCTTCTGGGCATTTGTATGGTCTTTTCAGGTTGAAGTCATTACAGGTTGGACATTCATTGATATGCAGGCTGACGATTTCTTTCATAAATGGATGCCAACATAGTCTTGAGACTTCATCTTCTGTTCTTTTAGGGTTGACATGGGAGGGGCCATGTGCCTATTTGATTATGCCTTGGCATAGTTTTGCTGGAGCCACTAGTCTTCCATCATGTGATCTTCAGAGTCCATCTTTTTGTGTTGCCCCTTTCTGTGCCCATTGATTTTGTTCATAAACACCTGCTTCTTTCTGCATAAGCTTGATGTCTTCAATACCTAATGTTGGTAGTTCTGGGGTGGTTATGGCTATCATTTGACTGATGTAGCCTCCTGCTTTCTTTGCTGCAAGGTCTGCTGCTTCATTTCCTTTAGCCACTGATGTTTGGAGGTTCTGATGTCCTTTGCATTTCATTACTGCGACTTTAGTTGGTAGCAATACTGCTCTGAGCAGTCGTTCCAGTGACTCTCTGTGTTTGACAGGTGTTTTGGCTATGGTGAGGAAACCTCTTCTCATCCACTGTGGTCCGTCAGTATGTACTGCGCCATATGCGTAGGCTGAGTCGGTGTAGATGTTTACTGTTTGGTCTTTGGCATACTCCAATGCTTTTGTTAATGCTGTTACTTCTGCCAACTGTGCTGATGCTGGTTGTCGTAGGATTTCTGCTTCTATGGTCTCATGGTTGTAGTCTTTTTGTTGGACCACTGAGTAGGCTGCAATATTTCCATGTTCGCCTTTGTGACAGCTTCCATCAGTAAAGAGTGTCATATCTGGTCTGTCCAGAGGTGTAGATTCTAGGTTAGGTCTGATTTTTAGATCTTTCCTGGCCAGCTCTTCACAGTTATGTGGCATTTGTTCATCCACCCTGATGCATTCTGCCATGTTGACTTGTTTGGTGACAAAAGTGATGTGTTGTTGCTGCAGGGTTGTGCTGATCTTGGCTTGTCGTCCTGCTGTCAGAGTGAACGCGTTTGATGAGAGGTAGGCTAGTAGCTAGCATGCTGGGTGTTTACTTTAAGTTCATGGCACATTACGGTGTGCAGTTTTCTCAATTGAATTTTTTGGGCAGCCAAATGTCTTGTGCAACCTGTTTGACCTCTTTCAATGTTATCGAGTTTTGAGGTGTGGTACATCAATGGTCTTCTGCCTCCCTCCTTTTTCTGAAACAATACTGCAGATACCATCCCCCTTGTTTCAGAAACATCAAAGTGGAAGGGCTATGCATAATCAGGGGTAGAGAGGTTGGATGCTTGTCCCAGCTCCTGTTTGGTTTTGGTGAAGGAGTCTTCAGCTTCCGGAGTCCATTTGAGGGGAGCTTTCATGTTGCAGTTGCCAGCTTCTGATAACAGTTCTCGGAGAGGTTGTGTCAGGGTAGTGTAGTCAGGGATGTACTTTCTGCTGTAGCCAGTGAGGCCAAAGAAAGAGAGCATTTCCTGAACATTTTGGGGTTTAGCTGCTGCTGTGATTTTGTCAGCTTTGGATTTAAACCAGTTTTTTGTTTGAGGGATATCTTTGGCCATGTCCAGTTTCTGTTGTAAGACTCTTAGCAGGGTTTGTCTTTGTGCCGTGGGGGGAATGACACCGCTTGGTACATTCATCAATCCTTCCTGTTGCCATTTGTGCACATATTTTCTGATTCTTTTATCTGTTTTGGGTCTTTCATTAGGGGTGGTAGTCATCTCAATTTTTAGACATAGCACATCGAGCCATGTTCTAGTGCCTCCTTTGTTCGGGGCCGAGGTTGGCAGAGGGGCCGCCATTTTGTGATCTGACAATGGGCTTACTTATGTACCTGAAATGTTCAAGAAGTGTTGTTCATGTATGACCTGAAAAAAATGTGTGTTTTACCTTTCCCTGCTGAGGATGGCTTGGGTAGATTTACCACTGGCAGGGGACAACAATCACAGAATTATTATTATTATTATTATTATTATTATTATTATTATTTTTAATCAAACTTGTAATTCTGTATTTGCCCCACAGGGGCTAAATAAATCTCAGCCTTAAATGTGTTCTAATAGTTTGCCAACAGAGGGCAGCAAAAACACTCTTTGTGTACTACTTTAAGTCACCACTAGGGGCATTGATGTGGGTAATCTATAATTTGTCCACCAGATGGACGTGTTCTCGAAATTTTATAATTTGGAAAAAACACCTCCTACTGTTGTCCACTAGATGCCGTCCTTTTTCAATTTTCTTTTATTTCTATATATATATATATATATATATATATCTTATCTATTCCCTTTTCTGTCGCTCAGCAACTGCCTCCCTCTTTTCTCATTTCAATCCTCCCCCTCCTGCAATCATCTTCACCCTTGCTCCTACTTTTCCTCTTCTTTCTCCTTTTTTATCTTATCTTTTAGCATTCCATGGTAGAACTATAACTTATCTCTGACTTTTCAGTACTGGCTACACTATAAGTTCTCCTGACAATTTATTCCTGCATTTTAGCTTTTTGCTCAGAAGCTTCTAAATTTCAACCCTTTTATTATTCTTCTGTGCCTTTTAACAGAAATAAGAGACAATATGGAGACAATAGACTGACCGTCGTACAGGTGTACATACTTCCTACGTAATCTTACTGTTGGCGACTTTCCTCTTCCCAACAGGCCGCAAGGGACTTTATTCTGCTAAAGGTATACGCACTTACCTAGAGGAAACAAACCCAGTTCTTTCCTTTTCTCTATGTCCTGACAAACTCTCTTGGTTTTCAGACTTTAATCTTACACCTCCCGGAGGATTCCTTTCACGCTCTTTTCTTCAATCTTTCAATCGGACAGCGCCGACACCTCTCGGAGGACTCCTTTCACACTTCAACAGGATGCTCCCAGCACAACTTTTAGTAATTATCTAACCATTTTGCATTATTTCTACGGTATAAATTTCATTGAGACAACTAAAATGGTTTTACCTCTGCAGATCGCCTCTGTCCACTCACACCTAATTTGACTACATAAAACTACACAGAATTTGGTTTTAAACCAACAGGTTTCTGTTTTACCTTTATGATGGCGCCTGTGTGAGTGAAGAGAGGAGATCATCGGAGGGGACTGGGAAAACCCCCAACCGGGCCAGCCCCCTGAAATCTTCGTTCTGCAAACCTTCCTCTTCTTCAACCTTCCTCTTACCACTTATTATTCTCTGACCTCGTAGTTATACTTATTCTGTCCCTTTTCTGTACTTCTTGGCCTCAAACCACTGGAACGCCGTCCAGGCCCCTCGCCGGAGGTCTTAGCTTATTACA
>CALSBV010006670.1:270300-305134 GCA_943590825.1 Bovichtus diacanthus | reverse complement strand
GTGTGTGTGTGTGTGTGTGTGTGTGTGTGTGTGTGTGTGTGTGTGTGAGAGAGAGTTTCCAGATTATAAAGATGCCTTCAGGTGATGTGAAGAGTGACATGGAGCGTCTGGGTGTCTTTAAAGAGATGAGCTACATCTCTGTAGGAGACAAGTATTCTCCACCCAACAACCGTAAGCGTAGTATTTATGTATGTAAAAGTTTTAATGAAGTAATAAAGATTAATTCAACACAAAGATTCAATTCACAAAAAATATATATATCATTGTGTCTATGTGACGACCTAAGCAGTTACACATAATGCATGGAAGGATATACTTATATGTAAATATATTTGACAGTCTTTAACCAGTTATAAATGACAAAACAGATCTTTGTTAGTGACTTGAGTGGTATCTAGCAATCCACGGACCATATCCTGATGTAGAACACGGTTCCAAACCATGAGTCTGTAAATTGTCCAGAGCAACTGGCAGTGTTTCTGGAAAGACATGCTGCTGCTCAGATTTTCAAATGAAATGTTTATGGAAGATGGCGAACAACAAATCTGATAAGTAATTACAATGAATATAATTTTGCTGATATGGGTGAACTGACCGAACATTGTACACCACTACCTACATTCTAGCAAAGTTACATTCATATGTTTAGTGATGCAGACACATCACTCTATAGATCAGGGTACATGTAAATATGTGATGTCTTCCTTTCGAAATCCAGGTCCGTTCAATGAGTCAGCCCATCGTAGCCGGCAGATGCAGGCGGGTATCGCTAAACAACGATGTGCTCTCCAGAACGGCTTTTTTGATAAGTCCTTCAAACGGATATTTGAACGTGAAGCACTGAGTGACCCTCTAAGACTGGCTGGACAGAACCGCATCCAGCAGGCCAATAAGAACCTGGGCAAGGCCTTCCTGCCCTGTAACGGGGTCACAAAGCTGTGAGAGATTACCTTCCCACACACGCGCACAGACAGTGACATACACAAAGATATTTATGCCAAGACTGGAAATACAATGTATAATTTGTACAGTACACATATGTACTTTTTTTCTGTCCTGTTCTAAAACCATAAGCACTCTCACATCTCTCTCTCTGCCTCCAGCTGTGGTTCAGGTAGTTACTATGGGACTCTATCAGGACCAGTTGAAGCTATGAGTCCACTCGCCCAGAAAGCACATCACTCTCCTGGACGCAACATTGTCACCTCACCTCCAAAGAAAGGCAGTGGTTACAGGTGTATGGCAAGAACTCTTTCATAACCACAGCAAATGGAACTTATTTTTTTCTCTAGACTCTAACTACAATATTAGAGGATGTAAAGGTATTTTTACAAACTGCCAATCAAATATTTGTTATAATATTAATATATGAATTGTAACTGTAACAATGATCCTATGGCTAACTCATGATATTAACAATATTTTGTGCAGCTAAATGAAATACCATGTTATCTCCCGCAGCTATCCCAATGTGACACTGTCCAAAATTGAGCTGTATACCTCAGACCCTTACAGCAGAGCCAAAGAAGTACTGAAGGTAATGTTTATGAGACAATTCTGAATTAAGGCATTACACCTTTGGGCCTCATATTCCTTTTAATTTTTGGCCATCATTTCTCTTGGTTATAATAACATTGTATGAACTAAAGCACTGAAATTGCAGTCATGTGGTAAAACAGTGACATATCTAAAAAGAAGTCAAACGGGGCAACAAACATGAGCAGTCAGACGATCAGATGTGGTTGTAAACAACCCAACCGGTTAGCTAGAGGTGAGAGAATAATGTGGCAGGTTGATTATCAAATCAAATCAAATCAAGTTTATCTATATAGCCCAATATCAAAAATTACACATTTGTCTCAGTGGGCTTTACAGACTGTACAGGATACGCCCCCCTCTGTCCTTAGACCCTCGCAACACAAGGAAAAACTCCCTAAAAGATACTCCACAATTAAAGAGGAAACATGGAAGAAACCTCAGGGATAAACTGAGGAGGATCCCTCTCTCAGGACGGACAGACATGCAATAGGTGACGCGTGTACAGAATAAACAACATAGTTAAGAAATACAATATAGACGATCTATGTGACAGAAATGATGATGTGAACGTATATTAAAAAGATCCAGGAGGATGTCAAAAAAAACTTCCCGGTGTCTCCAAGAAATATATATATATATATATATATATATATATAGCCACGATTCATGATCCAAATGTAACGAAACTTCAGAGATGATGCCCCAGATGATGAGCTAGTAACATGCATTTATTAAGAGACATGAATGCATATAGATAAAGAGGGAGAGGAGGAGAGAAAGATAGGGAAAAGGAGGAAAAGAGAGGAGTGAGTCCCCCGACAGTCTAAGCCTATAGCAGCATAACTAGGGCCTGGTCCAAGGCAAACCTGAGCCAGCCCTAACTATAAGCTTTATCAAAGAGGAAAGTCTTTAGCCTGCTCTTAAATGTGGAGAGGGTGTCTGCCTCCCGGACACAAACTGGGAGCTGGTTCCACAGTAGAGGAGCTTGATAGCTGAAGGCTCTGGCTCCCATTGTACGTTTAGAGACTCTAGGAACCACAAGTAACCCTGCACTCTGGGAGCGCAATGCTCTAGTTGGTTTATAAGGTACTATGAGATCTTTAAGCTAAACTGGAGCCTGACCATTAATGGCTTTGTAGGTCAGGAGAAGGATTTTGAATTCTATTCTGTATTTTACCGGGAGCCAGTGCAAAGCAGCAGGAGTAATATGATCTTGTTTCCTAGTTTTTGTCAATACATGTGCCGCAGCATTTTGAATAAACTGGAGAGTCTTAAGGGATTTTTTGGGACAACCAGATAATAAGGAGTTGCTGTAATCCAGCCTTGAAGTAACAAATGCATGGACTAGTTTTTCTGCATCTTTTTGAGAGAGGAGGTGCCTTATTTTTGCAATGTTACACAGATGAAAGAAGGCAGTCCTTGAAATTTGTTTTATGTGGTAGTTAAAAGACATATCCTGATCAAAGATAGCGCTGAGATTCCTTACGGTGGTGCTGGAGGCCAAGTTAATGCCATCCAGAGCTACTATGTCATTAGAAATTGCGATTCGGAGGCATTTGGGGCCAAGTAAAATAACTTCAGTTTTGTCGCTGTTCAACATCAAAAAGTTGCAGGACATCCAATTTTGTATGTCTTTAAGGCAGCTTGAAGTTTAGATAATTGATTGGTTTCATCTGGCTTGATTGATAGATATAATTGGGTATCATCCGCATGACAATAAAAGTTTAAGGAGTGATTCCTTATAATATTGCCTAAAAGAAGCATATATAAGGTGAATAGAATAGGTCCAAGTACAGAACCTTGTGGGACTCCATGACTGACTTTGGTTGGCATGGAGGATTCATTGTTAACATGTACAAATTGAGATCGCTCAGATAAATAGGATTTAAACCAGCTCAGTGCGGTTCCTGCTATCCCAATGAAGTCTCTGTCGCAGAATGTCCTGATCAACAGTGTCAAAAGCAGCACTGAGGTCTAACAAGACAAGAACAGAGACAAGTCCTTTGTCTGATGCCAATAGAAGGTCGATTGAGCTAGAGTATTGGGGTTCAGTATGAGCAAGTCTGGTTATTAACACATATTAATGATAATTTAATATTTATAAAACTATTAATATTCATACTCATGAATAGATATGTGTTTGATAACAATTGCCACTACAAGGAGGTAGGTGCAGTAGCTCAAAAAGGCATTAATATGGCTTTCAGAATAAATTTGTCATAATTAAAAATAACTCCACCTCTTTTGTATCAAAGGAAAACAATAGCAAGTCTATGCTATATGCTAGACTATGAATTAGGAACTCTGATTAATAATTAAAATAACTAAACAAAATATCAATACCTTGAAAAGGTTAAAGGATTTCATAATTCTTGTATAGTAGAGGTTGGCAGTAATCACTCGTACAACATTAAACAGACATGTACATTATACATGCATGCATATTCCAAAAAGCATTTATTAAAATATAATAAATGAAAAAGACAATGTCTAATTCAAATGTCTAAACTGAGCAATCAAAGGGAATATGAACATATGTGAGCATGTGTGTGTGTATGTGGAAGAGAGAGAGAGGGAGAATCAGAATCAGAATCAGAAAACCTTTATTCGTTCCACAGCGGGGAAATTTACAGCGCTACAGCAGCAAAGGGACAGTGCAGATAAAGGTTAAGTACGAATGTATAAGTACAAGATATAAGTACAAAAAAACACAATAACAAGTAAGTGGTAAGTAATACAGTAAGTGAACAGTGAGCGTAAAACTCTAGCAGCCAGTGGTAACAATAATACACAATATTGCACATTCGTATAGCACGAGATTGTATTGCACAGTAAGGTAAGTAAGTAGGCACAGTAAGAATAGTAATAAATAGTAACGGGGTGTATTGCACATGAGCGGAGGAACAGTGGTGTTACATTGAATGTGTGGTGGTCTACCAGGGGCCGTGGTGATTGTAAAGTCTGAATGCTGCAGGAAGGAAGGACCTGCGGTATCTCTCCGTGTGACACCGCGGGTGAAGCAGCCTGTCACTGATGGAGCTGTTCAGTGCAGACAAAGTGTCCTGGAGGGGGTGGGACATGTTGTCCAACAGGGATGACAGCTTGGCCGTCATTCTCCTGTCTCCCACCACCTCCACAGTGTCCAGAGGGCTCCCCAGGACAGAGCTGGCCTTCTTTACCAGTTTGTTAAGTCTCTTCCTGTCAGCAGCAGCGATGCCGCTGCCCCAGCAGACCACTCCATAAAAGATGGCTGAAGCCACCACAGAGTCAAAGAGGGTCCTCAGGAGTGCCTCCTGCACTCCAAACGACCTCAGTCTCCTCAGCAGGTAGAGTCGGCTCTGTCCTTTGTTGTACAGAGCTGTTGAATTGTCTGACCAGTCCAGTTTATTGTTCAGGTGAACACCCAGATACTTGTAAGATTTTACAATCTCAATGTCCGTTCCCTGGATGTTGGGTGGGCTGGCGAGCTGGTGAGGGTGGAGAATGTTTGCACCTTCTGAAGTCCACCACCAGCTCCTTGGTCTTCCCTGAGTTGAGCTGGAGATGGTTCTTCTGGCACCAGAGAGCAAAATCCTGGGTAAGTTCCCTGTACTCCTTGTCGTCCCCATCAGAGATGAGGCCAACAATAGCAGAGTCGTCGGAGAACTTCTGCAGGTGACATTTTGCCGTATTGTGGGTGAAGTCTGCGGTGTAGAGGGTAAAGAGAAACGGCGCCAGAACCGTTCCCTGGGGGGCCCCCGTGCTGCTGACAATTGTGTCTGACTGACACTCCCGGGTCCTCACGTACTGTGGACGATTGGTGAGGTAGTCCAGGATCCAGGTGGTGAGGTGGTGGTCCACCCCTGAGCGCTGCAGCTTGTCTCCCAGGAGAAGGGGCTGGATGGTGTTGAAGGCACTGGAGAAATCAATGAACATGATTCTCACAGTGCTCCCAGCCCTCTCCAGGTGAGAGAGCGATCTCTGTATGAGGTAGATGACAGCGTCATCCACCCCAGTGCCAGGCTGATAGGCGAACTGTGGCAATCTGCCGGCCGTGGACATCGGAGCCATAGCGCAAAGGGAAGAGCAGTGGCCTGCTCCTTACAGCAGACACAGGAGTTGAGAAAGAGAGCGAACACATCATGGGAACAGGCTACAGTAACCAATCGCTGCTGTACATTGAGTCCTTAGGCGGAGTTTCTGGGACTTCCGATTGCAGACGTGATGTAGGGTTTTCAACCCATAGAGGATTCTTAGAAATTGAGTCACATGGCTCAATCGCCATGATGAGAGTTCCCAACAGAGGATGAGAACCCAAAACCCAAAATCCAATTATTTGTTTTGACCTGTTTGGGTTCAGTAGCACAATGTTAACCAAACCAAAAGTACAAGATTAAGACGTAAATTCTAATAAAGCTAATTGCCTTTTTTTGAACTTCTATGACATTCATTCGAAGAACTTGATTCTGTTTGCTCCCTGTTTAATAGTAAAGCGGTGGTAATTCCACAAAGTGACTCTCACTTGTCCACGCAAAAATGGGTGCGCACAGAAAATGATGACATAGTGACTACTCACAGAGCTAGTTGGGGAACTGCTTTAAATGGTGAGCTGTCACAACAGCTCCAGGAGCTTCTCTCTATTTTCTCTCTACAGCTAGTTTTACTCCCCCCTAGCATTTTGTTTACCATTGTACACCATTTTGTTCAATAAAAAGTTATGTGTGTATATGTGTGTGATACAGAAGGAGGCAGCCATCCATGACTCCAAATTAAAAGATGGCCCCTTCAAACTCAGCCTTCACCCCAGAGATTATTTCCAAGGCAACCCATACCGCAGTGACAAGCCACTCCCACCAGCATACAAGCCCCTCCCAGCTGCACAGAAGATCTCTACAATCCCCTTCAAGCCCCCGTCCCTGAACAAAAAGGTTATCCCTCTATCTGCTCCACCACATCAGGGTTAGAGGGAAATATCTCAGTGAAAAATCAATTGCTGACCATTCCTGAACATTGACCTGTAATATGTCCTTTTTATATTTTATTGTGTATTTTAACAATGTATATGTGTGTTTATGTGACTGTATCTTGTTAGATTGGAGGTATGAAAGCAGGGACATTTGACACTTATCCCTTACATTCTCCTGATCCGTACGTCATTCGTCGTTCCAAACCAACTATTCAAGAGCCAATCTTCCGACCAGCTCCTGGTCCTAAGAGCATACCTGTCAAGAGTATCATCGCTGTCAATGTTAACAGGTTTGATCCTTATCTCTATTATAGATCTTTCCTTTCTCTGTTCTTACATGGAGGGCTTTCAGGTAACACAAATCAGCTCCGGAGATCCTAATCACTTCTCCTCATTGATGGGAAAAGTCTCATATTTAAGGAAGCATCCTATTAGGTGACAAAGATGAAGCTTCCTTCTGAAGCTGCATTTTTGTCCCCTTGGAAGCAGCAGAAACAGGCTGTAAACACAACACTGGCTTATGACCTTGTAAAGTTATGGCAGCCTATTTCCACATGCAGCAGACATACAGCATCAGTTGCATTCATCTAAAGTCATTGTGTTTGTGTCCACCTGATGAATGTAAGTCATGCACTCCACGAAACCCTGTGAAAAATGTGTCTCTAAAGCTGCTAAATGCTACACTATGTTCACCAGCTAGTATCTGACTGTGACCGTCTTCTGTTTTCTGCTGTTTACAGAGTACCTGAGCAGGTAGTGTACAGAGTACCTGAGCAGGTAGAGTACAGAGTACCTGAGCAGGTAGAGTAAAGAGTATTTGAGCAGGTAGAGTACAGAGTACCTGAGCAGGTAGAGTACAGAGTACCTGAGAAGGTAGAGTACAGAGTATCTGAGCAGAGTATCTGAGCAGGTAGAGTACAGAGTACATGAACAGGTAGTCTACCGTGTACCTGAGTAGGTAGACTACAGTGTACCTGAGAACTATAACAAAGTCCACATGGGTAGGTCAGGGTGGATGGATGGTCAACAGAAAACATTAGGCTGTGACGTGGGAGTCAACTGTTTGTTTAAGGTTTAGATATACTGAAGCTCTTATATTCTGGCTTCAATGTTATTTTCAGCCACCACGCAATGCTGTTATTGTTTTCACCTTGTGAGTCTGTGTCTGTGTTTGTGTCTGTGGACGGATATTTGGCCCCGTGGTAGCGTCCCAACCGTGCAAGATACAATCACAACACTTTACAGATGTGTAGTTGAGATCAAAATAAGGGTTAAGTTTAAAGAAAGGCGTGGTCTGAGTAAGGAGGGTTAGGACAATTCCACCCCCCCACTTAAAGTCCCTGGTCCAATTTGGCATCACTTCTGTTGTGATCCCATCGCAAGATAGTCTCTAGGTGTGTTTTATTCTTGAAATAAATAAAATACTAAAAATAAAATTCAATAAAATGTCATTCAGGAGATTAGGTTCGCCCAATTGTTGATGCATTGAATTTGAAATAACGTTGACATTTTCAAGATATTATCAGTTGAACCCAGAAATATGATATCATATTCCATTTCAGCTGTACTTCGTCTCTGAGGAGAGCTGTAATTTCAGCTGCCAAGTCTTGCAAGATAAATTGTCAAAAGTGTGCAAAAAGTCAGTAAAATGTATTAGATTTTTACAAGAAAGTGACACGTTGAGCTAAATCTTTTTTCTAACTTGCTTTATTTTTCAGGAGTGTGCACTCTGCAAACTACACCTCAACCATTCCATCTGTGATGACCTTCTGACTACATTACCCACACTGCAAAAACTGCACATTTTACCAAGTGTAATAATCTGATATTTGGATTTAAAATCTAGTTGGTCTTGTTTTTAGTAGAAATGGATTATTTTGTGCTTGCTTTCTGAGGATACTAAAAGATCCTAAAGTAAATGTCACTTGCCTTGTCTTGATAAGCAAATTAATTTGAGTTATTTTTAACTTGATACCAGTGACAGGTCTGTAAAACATAGTAGACCAACACTGGCTGACTTTCGCAATAGGAAATAATAGTCTTACATATAAATAATGCTTTAAAAAGTTTTTATCGCAACTGAAGATGATACATCCCAAGACTAGCGGCTATGATCTTTTGCTTCTTTGTTTTTTTTTCTCTTCATCAAGTATCTTTGTAATGGTCTAGATGTCACACAGTGACAAATAAGAGCTGGAATAAAACTGAGAATAGTTTGTCTTCCATTTTGAAAATTATTTTATTATGAGACTTTATGGAAAGGAAGCATGAGCAGCAGGTCTATATAAGATGTTTACAGTGGGAATTTTTAAAGGAACTGGTTGGTCCCTGCAGCTTGTTCCTAGTAGTTTGTGGCGCTTGGTCCTAACTGTTCCTGACATTGGCTCCTAAAAGTTCCTGAATTTGGCTTCTGATTGTTCCTGACTTTTACTGCATCTAGTTCTTGAAGTTTTCTCTGAATAGTTCTTGAAGTTGGCTTCTAATAGTTCCTTACTGTGGCAGTGGGGAGATGGGAGTGGCTCAGCTGGAGGCCAGGCAGCTGGACGGAATCAGGTAATCAGTCACACAATAAAAGCACGCCGATGACCTGGTTCTGCCTTGCAGTAGGCTGGGTTCATGTCGGAGAGAGAGACGGGACCGGACAGGACGAGACGGAGACGATGCGGAGACCGAGACCGAGACAGAGCCAGAGACAGAGCCGCCTTTAATAAACAGTTTTGCGCTCCCAAAGAACACTCCCTCTTTTCATTCTCCCTCTTTTCATTCTCCCTCTGTCGTTTCCCTGTGTGAGCGCACCCACTCACATTTGGTGCCTGAACAGGGACCATGTCGGAGGGGGAATCCCCACCCAGTCCGCTGGGGCAAACACTCCAGCTCCTTGCCGCGATGCAGGAGGGCACGGCCACCCTACAGCGGCAGCAGAGCCAGGCTCTCACGGAGATTGCGGCCGCTCAGTGCGAGGACCGTGCTCTCCTGCGGGAGCTGCTGCAGCGACCGGCCACTCGGGAGGGTGAGTTTTGTACGAGCCCGGCCCGACCGCCACACGTCGCCATGCTGAGGATGACCTCCGGAGGATGACCCGGAGGCATACCTGGACATCTTCGAGGGCACGGCGGCGGCGTGCGGGTAGCCGAGGGAGGAGTGGGGAATGCGGCTGCTACCACTGCTGTCTGGGGGAGCACAGTTGGCAGCCCACAGTCTGCCGGCGTCCTCTCGCCAGACATATGACCAGCTGAGGAGGGCCATCCTGGACCGGCTGGGAAGCACGCCGGAGGGACACCACCGCCGGTTCAGGGGGCTCCCCTTGGAGGACGCCGGCCGGCCCTTCCCCTACGCGCAGCAGCTCTCAGAGGCGGCGAGGCACTGGCTGCAGCCAGGGAGCAACTCCGCAGAGGACGTCGCAGGGCAGGTGGTACTGGAACAGTTTGTCGCCGGGTTACCCTCCTCCACGGCCAATTGGGTCCAGTGCCACCGGCCCATCAGCCTAGAGGCCGCCGTCGTCCTCACAGAGGACCATCTCTCTCTTCCCCGGGGGAGCATGAGGGAGGAAGCCGGGTTACGGAGCGTCCCAGCGGGCCGGCTGACCCCAGCCCCGAGGAGGAGGCTCCTTGCGGGGGCAGCGGCTGCTAGCCCCCTGCACGTCCACGGCACGTCCAACCCCCCTAATATCCCTTCTGTCTCTCCACAGGGCCCAGTCAGCGGGTCTGGTCCTCTGGCACCCAGAGGGGGTCCTCAAACGCCAGGGCAGGATTGCTGGCGGTGCGGGCGACACGGCCACTTCCGGAGTGAGTGCCCACTCATGGAGGTTGGACAGTTGGTCTGTGTTGCGGGACCGCCAGACTCCTCCCCTGGTCCGGAAGGGACGTACCGGTATGTATAGAGGGGGGTATACACCAGGCTCTGCTGGACACCGGTTGTACCCAAACCATGATCCACCAGCGCTTGGTTCGGCCCGGGGCATTGGTGGAAGCGTCGTGGGTGAGGGTGAGGTGTGTTCATGGTGACATTCACGAGTATCCGGTGGGGACTCTTACCATTTCGTTCAGGGGTAAAAAACATAGGGTTAAGGCTGGAGTTAGTACTCGCCTTACGCACCCCCTAATTCTGGGAACAAATTGGCCGGGGTTCCATAGGTGTGGACTATAGCAGAGTGAATGAGGTGTCCAAATTCGATGCTTACCCGATGCCCCGGGTCGACGAACTCCTGGAACGGCTAGGCACGGCTCGTTCTTACACGACACTGGATTTGACCAAGGGCTACTGGCAGATTCCCCTGTCTCCAGTGCCTAAGGAAAAAACAGCTTTCTCCACACCGTACGGCTTGTACCAATTTGTGACGCTTCCGTTCGGGTTATTTGGAGCCCCTGCCACCTTCCAGCGGCTCATGGACCGGGTGCTGCGACCACACTCAGCATATGCTGCTGCCTACCTGGATGACGTCATCATCCACAGTGAGACGTGGGAGCAGCATTTGCCGCAGGTGGGGGCAGTACTCGAGTCCCTGAGGAGAGCGGGGCTCACGGCTAACCCGAGGAAGTGTGCGGTTGGACGGTGCCTCAGATCCGGTCCAGTGGACGGAGCAGTGTCAGCTGGCGTTTGAGAGGGTAAAGCAAGCTCTCTGTGGGGAGCCGCTCCTGTTTTCCCCTAACTTTGCTCTCCCGTTTGTCTTACAGACCGACACCTCGAACAACGGGCTGGGGGCCGTTTTGTCCCAGTAGTCTTGTTATCTGAAAACCCACAATATGCCCTCCTGACTACATTCCATCGCTCCAACTAAAAGATATGCTTATTGTTGGCCCCATCATCCTGTCTCTTAGAAACTGTTGTCTTTCATCATGCAGTGGTTCAGCCACTCCTAAATGTAAATGTAATTATAAGCCCCTTTCCAGGCTTCCTTTTCTGTCCAAAATACTGGAAAAAGTTGTTTACTAAGAATGAAATATTCAAAGCTTTTTAATCTGGTTTTAGTCAATTGTTTTGCAGACGATACAGCTATACCTTCCACTTAAAAGCTACAGCCATCGCTCTCTGCAGCTTATAAAAAAGTGGATGTCTCAAGACCTGAAAACTGATGTGATTCTCTTTGGCCACTATGAATCCACCAACTTCCTGTGTGAGAAGCTCGGCCCACTGTCATCCTTTGTGAAATCTTATGCAAAAAACTTTCCGATGATTTTTCATTCTACATTTAAGTTTGACCATCAGATAAATCTGATGAGAGGCAGCTTTTCCCAACACCGTGTCTCAGTGAAAGTTAAACCCTCCGGTATGCATGAGATGCAGACCTTCTGCAAGGTTTTAAATGGTTCCCGTAAACATGGGCAGATTTCACAGTATTTGCCTTCCTCCACTCAGTTTTAGAGTTCATTTTAAGACTTTACTATTTGGCCACAAAGCACTCCATTGATTTTCTTTGGCCTTTGAATGTACTTGTCACTACTAACTGCACTTTTATAATGCTTGTTTATTAACATTTGCATTACTCATGGATTTGATCCTGATCTTTGTCTGGGTATATGCAAGTTTGTTGTTGTCTGCTCTGCGAACCTGCCTATGTTTGTAAAGCACTTGGTCATCTCTTGTTGTTTTAAATATTCTATAGAAATACATTTGCTGTAGCTTGGTATCATTTTCAGGTGATTTGAGGAAGGTAAACACAGTGAGCAGCTGTGCGTAATGACACCGATCACTTCTCAATCCCCACGGAAAGTGTTTTTGACGTCCGTCTCTCGGGCTTCTCACAGGACAGATATAATTCCATTAATAAGGTGTTTATAAGTCACTGAAAACGGAGCTTTTGGAAAATTCCGTCCAGGGTGATGATTTTCAGAAATTCTATTTTTATTATTGCCGTTTATTATTTTATTGTTGAACAATACTGTGTGCTGGTCCATTATCTTCATTATTAAACGCAGGAATAATGATTAGACAATATCAACAGAATTAAATAAAAAATAATACAAAAATACCCCTTATATCTTTGGAATATGCATATATTATTGAGTGTTTTTGGTAATTTGACGATTCTTTGATAATTATGTACATAAGTACATGTCTTAAATACATTTGCGGTGCTTTGTTATGTGGCCGTTTTCTGTGCTGCAGTTACATTATTTTTCCACTGGAGGGCTCTGTTGACCTCAGAATTGTTCATTTTGACAAACAATTGAGTAGCAATGCATTTCTCGTCATTGTAACATAGATAACAACAATTTCTTCCATGTATAAACATTCAATTTAATCAGTCAATTTTATATTACTATTCAATAATAATACTAATGGGTTATTCATTTAAATATTAATATATATGTTAATGAAGGCCAATTCTGTATTTTTATTTCTTCTGTGAACTACACATATGCACACCTAAAAATCCAAGTGATCATTACAGTTTTGTTTGGAATGAATTCTCCGTGCCCTACACTCTGATCACAGTCACTGTCCTTAAAGGAGCTATCAAGCCAGCATACCTGAGTGACTATCTATCACACATAGATAGATGCAAGGATGGCTGTGAGGCCCAAACATCTGACACTAATGACTCGATGTGGGATTCAAACTTACCTCTGTATGAATTCAAGTGTGCAGGCACCCTGATCCTGACATTGACACGAGAAGATAACAGCAAGTCTCAACACAGATGACGCACACGCCACCTGACTCTTGATGCTTACCATCTAACGCTGGTCAGAAATCGTTGCACCTGAACATTTCAAAAAGAGTTCCACTTAATGCTCTATTTTTTTTTTATTGTATTTTGATGCCTTGATGCCGGATGTGGAGTGCTCCTCGTTCACTGCACTGCCCTCTGATGTATCAAGGTGTTGGAGAGGGTCCAGTGGTATTCCACAACCAGCAACGAGGATACACATAGCTGTGAGATTTAGGCTCAATGGAAATACTCTGCATATGTGCACGAGTACAGTGTAAGTATAAATGTGGGACTAGAATGATCAACCGAGGGTTATCAGGAAGAGTGAGGGATGTCTTTACAGTTGCCGCTGTGGCTGACACATATATAGGAGACAAAAAAACGAGCCTATATTAGCTTAGCTTAACCAAACAACGGTAAGCCATTAAATTACATTTAATAGCTTATAATTTTTGAACAACACCAATTTAGGCTACAACTACCAACAGTCATACCCCTTAGGAACTTAGCCAATGTGTTTTCACATATTGTCGAAATTAGAAAACTAAAAGCTTAAATCCCTAGGGAGTTACGTTAGCATAAATGACGATTGTTCTACTAATTTACCGTATCTAGCGCTGTCATTTACTCAAGCAACTTTACTCAGTACACTAACTTGAACACAACAATGTAGATTAGCAATTACATTACTAATAACATGTACGAGTGCCTAGGTGACATTGACCCACTGGAAAGAATGAATGGAGTGAGTTGGTTGGTCTTTGCAGGACTTCGGTGAGACGAGAGGAGGCGGACTGTGTTCACATCATTGATGCTTGGTGCTCAAATGTCAAAGTTGACAATGTTTCGACATATACCGTTTCCTAATGGCAGGTGTCGCTTGAAAGTGGTATGCCACTGTCAGACTATCACACCAGTAATGTCCCCTGATACATATTTCCCATAAATTAATATTGTGTTTGTATTTATTGATATAGCGCCGTAAATAAAGGATCATACAATGTTTTTTTGCGTTTTTTTTATACCGGTCATCATGGGTAATCAGTACACACACACGTCATATCAGACTATACGAAGATAGATCATAGTGAGAAAATACATCGTCTATCATATCTATGTCAGCAGAAAACGGCTTATGCCACAATAGCAACAAGTACTCAAGTATTCAAAGTATTTATGGTGAATAATTAATATGCCATGGGTATGCCTGGTAATGTTCTGTGACATGGAGTTGTATATAATGTGTGAATGTAATACAAGCATTATTAATTTAGTTGGCCCTACATTTCTGTTATTGATTAGCCAGACTGGCTATGGTAGCTAGGCTAACAATGTCCATATTAGACAAAAGAAACTTATTTAAGGTGCTATTTATTTTTTTCTGTTTTAATTGACAACATTGTCAATTATTATGGGAAATATGTATCAGTGGACGTTACTGGTGTGACAGTCTGACAGATGCCTACCACTTTCAAGTGGCACCTGCCGTTAGGAATCGGTAAATGTCAGCATACCACTCCAGGAATCAGAATAAGCCGCTGAACCATAGCGGCATATCATTTTTCTATTATAATATTAATTCCTCACAAGAATATAATTGTTTTAATTATATTTACAGCTGAGCCATCAGTTATAGAATTTCACAGAAATTGTAGTAAGTAGGCTATGTTGGGGCCCTGAGCAAGCATCAAAAACCTTTGCAGATTATTTTAGTGTGAGGAAAAACTCAACTGATAGCAAATAGTCATATTATATTGGCTTTGTTTCCCCTTACATTGAATGAATATTATTTCCATTGTAGTGTAAATGTATTTGGGGTAAAAAAAAAAGTGCAGTTCTGTAGGCTGTTTTGTTGTTCAGAGGAAGAGAGCTTAGTGGTACCTCTTCTCGCAAGACGATCTTTGGGCAAGCTTCCCCTCCCACAATGCACAGCGGCATACTGCCCTTTATAAATGTACGCGTGACTTCCTTTCTGTCTCTCAGTCTGCCTAAGTATGGTTCTATAGGAAGGGGTGAACCTGTCGTCAGCTAAGGTAAGTATTTATTTAACACGTGTTGGTTTATAAACGAATTGAACCAACATTTGTGGGTGGAATTAAACCCCCACGCAAATGTGAACGGTTAGCTGTGTAATGTAATTGCGTAAGTTGCCTATTTCTGTTCCGAATGGCGCGTTTATGTGATTCCTTAGTTTTGTCTCTTTAAGGTTATTGTAACAACGTGAAATGTCTGCCAATTTGCAAAAGTTACCGAATCAAAAGCTGCGCAATCTGCAGCACGTGAGTTCAATAAATGGACTGCAGTTGGTGTCTGCCGTGAGTTTAACACCATGAACACGAATGTTTCCGGTGGAGCAGTCCTTTCTGTTGGGAGGGCTGTCGAGGCAAACATTTAGGAAAGCTGCTCTGAGTTATGAGCGCGCCCCCCCCCCCCCCCCCTCCCAATAACGTTTCTGTTTGATACTTAACTCAAAGTGTGTCCATAAGATTTCAAGACTTAAGACTGATCGGAACAAATATTTTGGCATTTTATTTATCATATTAAATTGCTGCTTTGGTTCTAGGTAACCCGAGTTGAATGGTTTGCTGGTACGGCTCAGTGGCACTTGTTCCACCGCGGTCTGCCACTGACAGTACCATCCCCTGGCGCATGTTTCTTTATAAATGAATATTTTCAGTCTTCTAAAGAATTGTATAACGTTAGACTCGTTTAACATCGTAGGCAGTCTAATCAATAACATACATTTGGCGTTTCATCAGTCTGCATTAACCTTGAGGTACTAATTCAAAGCAGTATAAAGTGAAACGTTTAAGTGCAGAACAGTTTCTCCGTTCCATGATTAGTGTAGTTTTCAGTTGTGCATTTTATGTGTACCTTGAGGCTTTTTTTTTTTTTTTTTTTTTTTTTTTGGTTGATTAAACTAGTTCCTACTGTGTACTCGCGTCCACCATTTTATCTTGTGACTGAGCCATGGGGGTATTGCAGGAATGGGTTTCAACCAGTCTTTTGTTCATGATGGGCATGATTATGTGAAGATGGACATTGTGACAAGCATAAACTCTGGGCTCAAAAGTATGCGTTTTCTTACCATGCCCACAAAATGTATCAAATCTGTTTGTAGGCTATTGAATCATTGTGGTACATCAGTCCTGATGACAGCCATTATCATTGTGTATACATTTAATTGAATGCTATGGGAACATTTATTTGCAACCTTGAGAGCTTGTTTCTCTAGACTTGCTTTCATTTCCTAATGTTATGATTGGTTATTGACTTCAATAGTTTGTTTTCTAATAAAATATTGACAATATCGTGGTTGTAGCTAAAATGCCCTTAACTCAAATGTTTATAATGTGCAAATGCATGGGCTGTTATAAGTAAATCTCCTTGAAATGCAAAATGTAGAGCTACATGCTCAGTAATTACAGTGTTGTCGCTTACAGGATGCCAGAGCTGCGGCTATGAGCTGTCAACAGAGCCCTGCCTTCGGGACTACAGGTAAATGTGCAGAACTGAAAATGCAGCAACCATGTCATCACTAACACAGGTTTAGTGAGATGACATGAGTTTCTCCCAGCCCCCCTCCCCAGCACTCAGTCAGCTGACTAGACATTGTGTCTGGCTCAGTGTTACAGTGCTGGTAGAGAAAGTCTGTGCTGCTCTCGGCTCTGCAAGTTCTGTTTTAGAGTCTGCTGCTTGTGAGCTGCTACAGAGCCTGGCCCAACGAGAGTGGCCTGTCCTGATGATCAGCAGGGCAGGCCTAGTACAAGGCCACACATTTACACACCCACCACAAGGGATACTTGTTTTATAAGTTAAGGAAAATATCTAATGTGGTGTTTTTTTCACATACTATTAAACAGAGCATAATCAAATGTTCTTTGACTGAATTATATATTATAATCAGTTGTCTGTTTCTTATTTTTTATATATAAACCTGTGAGTGGGAAACTCCTAAAACATGTTGTATAGAGAACTCAAATCTTGTTCAGACACTTACTTACATTTAACTTGCGTTTGTGGCTCCTGCATTTCTTTTGAATCCCTGTATTGGTATAAAGGAGTTCCAGCCATGAGAGGGGGATAAAAAAAACACATTTACTGGCTAGAGAACTAATAAATTGACGTAAACATGGCCCAAACCTCACGCTGCAGCAGACTGACCTGTTGTCTGGGTTTAACATTTGGGTTGGATGCAATGATCTTCATGGACTCTATTCACATCCGACATGTCTGCTTGCATTTCTTGATCAGATCAATGGTGGGAAACTTGTCTGACTTTCCTTGACTGTGTTGCAGGTGGACTCTCAAAGCTGCTCAGTGCGGGGCTGAAAGTGATGCTGCAGGCTGGCTGAAGGTGAGTGGCAAAAGCGGGACAGGGAAAAAGTTGTGTTAAATGCAGTGATGACTAAAAATGTAACACATCATGCTGACAAACACCCTGGTGAACCATAAACTCTGAGCATAGCAGCAGACTGTCGGCAGTGCTCAGTGGTGTGGTTGTGCTTTAACTGATTTCTGTGCAGGTGCAGAGGCTTGCGAGGAGCTGGCACTAACCTGGGTATGTGACATTCTCTCTGGATACTAAGTGCAGCATAGTATCAGGAGTGTTAGTAGTGTGTGTAAACCCAATTTGTACTGCCATGGCAGAGACCTCATCTCTGCTGTGGAATCTTTATATTGGGAGAGAAAGCTCAGGACTTTGGCACAGGTTAAGTAAAAATCCATTTACCAAAACCTGACTTAAGACCTGAAACAAGCACTCTTAATCTATTATACTAAACTTAGTCTCTGGGCTGTCTAATACTTGTGCTTTGTGTGTTCATAGTGTCAGTCCGCCCGCTGGGAGGTGGATGGACTGCTGATGTCATCGGTACACCCCATGGTTCCGCACTGAAGCTTTGTTGGATAATTTCTCCTACATTTGACATGTATAGGACGTAATTGTATCTATAAAATCGGTGGGATTTTACTTTCTTGATTAGTGTCCAAATGCTAATTAAATAACACTTGATCTAGCATCAACTTTGTCTGATTTGTTAATTTTCAGCATTCCGTGTCGTATGGTGCATATATTTGCACACTAAGTACCCTCTTTGCTTGTGAGTATTTGTGAAGAAACCTGTCAACCAGAAGGTACATCAGACTTTGATGCACCAGATCTAGATGAGTGACATGACAGGGTAAGTAAAAAAAAAAAAAAAAAATTGTGAACCACATGGCCTTTGCCAGTATAATCCCAACAACCTATACATGTATAGGTTAATGTAGCATGGACTGTCCAATGTAAAATTGAGATTAACAAATGTAGTTAATTTCTAGGTAACTCCAAGATTATAGTTTTAGGGACAAAGCTGAGATCTTGGTATGTTTCACTTAGTTTCCAGAGGTGTAAGGCGCTGAACATTTTAGAGGAAACTTAAGTGGAGTCTAAAACTCACTTTTTAAAATGTAACTTTAATTTGTGAAATGTAAAATGACAAATTAGGACTGCAATTGCTAGTTGGAAAGTAGCAAGAGGATAGAAGAAAAAGACTAACTTGCATGAGGAGATTTTAGTAGGTAAAATTGCGCAGCAATTTAAGATTGCAACTAAAACTTTCTTGCAATAGAGAAACTAAAATGCTGCCGTTGGCCCAAAATCAGATCGTCAGTCAGTCTCTGACGATGAGCGTTCACATAAATGGGCCGTGGTTTGCCGCATATGACCAATCCCGAACAGGGACACGTGTGCTGTCAGCAGAGCGTCATATTTCAGTGAAGAGCGAATTTACAATATGAAGAAGTTGAACACATAATCCAGCTAAAAGTAAGTTTAAACTGCCACGTGCGGGAAGGACAGCTGGCATAAAACCCTGACTGAATGTCTAAATAGAAATATGATCTCACTGCCCATCTAGAGCACGTGCAGATCTCACTAATTACATTTGTGTATTCCATTAAATAAAGGTGTTGTGTTAAATGTACAGAATATAGCCTACTTTAATTATCATCTTACATTACAGTTCATTTAGCAGATGCTTTTGTCCAAAGCGACTTACAATAAGTACAAACAATCATGAGGATATGACTAACCTGAGAATCTTGCTAGTACATCAGCTTCAAATGGGTGAAATCATGCAAGTGCAGAACAATAGCTTCAAATAAGCCAAACCAAAGTAAGTGCAACAGTGTTGCAGACGGGTTTATTTGAGAGGAATTTGGGTCCCACTCAGTGAGGGAGCAGCGAGACGATTGGCAGATGCTGAATGAAGTGAGCGAGCTGGTGTGTGTGTGGTTTGACCGTGTTCTGAATATAGGAAGGAACTGATCCATTCACTGCACGGTAGGCCAGCACCAGTGTCTTGAAGCAGATTCGAGCATCCACTGGTAACCAGTGAAGAGAGTGGAGGAGAGATGTAGTGTGGGAGGATTTGGGGAGATTGAAGACCAGTTGGGCTGCTGCATTCTGGATGAGCTGTAAAGGTTTGACTTTCAGGTGTTGAATGACATTGATAAAGACAGCATGCATAGTTACAAAATATGATCTTTGTAAATGCTAATGTTTGAAGCATTAGTGGGGAACAACATCAATATAATAAATACTTTGAGCACACTTTCTTCTTTGCTGCAGCCATGCTGTCTCTCAAAAGAATGTTTTCCTGCAGTAGAGTGGTGCCGCAGGAGTTTGATAGAGGACTTCCCGCTGTCCTTTTGATGGACAAAGAGGACCTAACTGGAACCCTCCAGGAACTGCAAAGCTGGGAATGAGATCATGATGATGGTTCTCCAGCGGAGAGCATTTGAAGGCACAGATGCAGCTTTAGTAAAGTGACTCTGCTGTGTGTGACAGTTTATCAGTTTATGTTCTTTTAAAAAAAAAAAAAAAATTTTTAAAAAGGGACTGAACTTGTGGATGAAATAAATTAGAGTTTTCTCCAGATTTTAAGAAGAATAATTCTTCCCTGTGGACCCATAACAAACTCATGCTGTGCAAAAAAGGGGTTAATAAAAAGAGTGAATAACAGCTGAATCCTGTCTTCACCTTGCTATGTAGTGCATCATCTGAAAGTCATGACTATTAACTGAATAACAGTTTGTTTTTTTTCTCCCAAATATATTTAGTGATTTTAAATTGGAATCCTGTAAAGTAAAGCATTGAGAAATGAACAGGTCTATATGTTGCCTACATGTTTTGGGTCTATATCTGTGATTGGTCATCTGCCGTTTACAACAGCTGCCTGGTAAAAGGGCGATCAACCTTTACATGATTAGGTTCTTCTAACTGCCTCTCTCAAACACTGTTAAAAATATGTTTTTACATTAGTGTATGTGACTTGCAATACAGCTACCACTAACAGTGTCACAGGTGTAATGATGAAAATCACCTTTACAGTGGAATTATTAAAAGTCTAACTGAAATACTGTGTAACGGCATTTCTGCTTTCAACATATTTTCTCAAAATGACCTCTCTGGCTTTTAAAACTTAACCAGCTCCCTGAGAGAGAACTAAAACCTGAACATTTTCTTTGCAAAAATGACACCTTTAATCACCAAATCTTTTCAGTGACTGGTGTGGGCTCGCTTTGTGCTGCAGATCTGTTCAAATCGGGGTTGCAGCTGTGAGACTGCCCCTCTTTGAGACCCCCCCCCCCCAGCTTTGACCTGCATTTTGTTTTAATTGAGGCCACAGCAGAAAAAGGCCTCTTTCAAGTAAGTGTCAATGAACAGTTTGTCTGCAGTGGCTCTGCCACTAACTTGTTTGCAGAAAAGCAAATCCTCCTCCAATCATCGCCATCAATGAATCTGACGTACGATGTCAGTAAACGGTCTTTATCACTGTCAGTCGCTTCATCCACCAGAAAAATCAAGCTTAAGTCACTGGGGAGCTACGTTGGCATAAATGATGGTTGTTTCCTTTTAATCTACCATATCTAGCCCTGTCATTTACTCAAGCACTCATTTGAACACAACAATACAGAAAGAATTAAATTAATAATAACATGTAAGAGTGCATATGTGACATTTTCACCTGAAAGAACAATTGGAAAACGATCAGTGAGTTGGCTGGTGCAGTACTGCTGACTGAAGAACGTAGCTACACCCAAAGTCGATCTTCATAGTTATAGTCAAAAGAAAAATGCTTGAAATTGAATAGGGGTGTCTGTAAACATGAACAATAGAGTGAATACATACAGTGGTGTGAAAAAGTATTTGCCCCCTTCCCAATTTCTTCTATTTTTGCATATTTGTCACACTTAAATGTATCATCAAACTTATTTTAATATTAGACAAAGATAACCCGAGTAAACACAAAATGCAGTTTTTAAATGATTTCATTTTTTGAAGGAAAAAAGCTATCCAACCCTTCCTGGCCCTATGTGAAAAAGTAATTGCCCCCTTAGTTACTAAATTGACCAAATGTAATTGATAATTGGGTTCAATTGGACTAGACACACCCAGGCATGATTACTGCTAGCCTGTTGAATCTAAACATCACTTAAATAGAACCTGTCTGTCAATGTGAAGAAGTCTCAAAAAGAAGCACATGATGTGATCTAAAGAAATTCAAGAACAAATGAGAAACAAAGTTATTGACATCCATCAGTCTGGAAAGGGCTACAAAGCCATTTCTAAGGCTCTGGGACTCCTGTGAACCACGGTGAGAGCCATTATTCACAAATGGAGAAAACGTCCCTCCCAGGAGTGACCGGCCGACCAACATTCCTGCAAGAGCGCATCAACGACTCATCCAGGAGGTCACAAAAGAACCCGGACTAACATCTAAGGAACTGCAGGCCTCACTTGCTTACTTCTAAGATGGGTGTGGTCTGAGTAAGGGTGCTGAAAGCATGGATGTATAAAGAGAAGTGGATCCAGCGTTGGAGGCGTTCATTCCTATGAAAGTTACTCAGTGTCACCAAAATGGCTCGACTGCAGTGTGATAAAATTACCCGGATCATCCGGTGATCTTCCGCAGCTATGGCCCCTGAAGCCAGTGAACTTGCGTTTTCCTTAAGCCCCACCTCCCAGCCATGAACGGAGTCACATGGATGGAGGGAAAATAACTCTAGGTTCAGCAACTAGTGCATTTTAAACTTTTAAACTTTAAGTAGCGATTAGCTAATTAGGCTATTCAAGTGTTCAGACTGGGAACATGATTTACCAAAAAAAAAAAAGAATTATCCGCTGATTTACAGACGTCTCTTCCCACGATGTAAGTCAATGGGAAAATGTCTTTTTGTGCTCCATTGCATCACATGACTGACACAGAAGTTGTAATTCCACGGTGTGTCCACCATAAGAATTGGCTTCATAGCCTGGCACTCTTCCTAGGGGCTTGACTAGGAAGTGGGAATGGGGCCATACATAGGCAAGGTGCCTCCCCTTCCAGTGTCCCCTGTGGGACCTTATTTCTGAAAAAAATATGTATGATAGTCAACAGTGAGAGACAAATCATTTCTTGATTCTGTTTGAATTGGGCCATGAATTGCACATATAATGTTTGTCAATTTAAAAGATCATTTCTCAAGTCAAGTAGGTCACAGTGTTTTGTGTGAAACTACTCAGAGAACTACATTTCTCGTCTCGCACAGTATACATCACCAACATGGCCATCACCTTTTCTTGCTAGACAACCCTAGCTATTGGAATCAGAAAAAATAATCCCTCAAATAAAAACATTGGCTTTTTAACAAAAAGCAGGAAACATGTGATTACTTTGGTCTTAAATTGCAAAAAAATAATTAGAAAACATCAATACTCTTTTGGGAAATGCTTATCTGTTATTTCATACCAAACATAAGTATAAAAACATTAAATTCCAATTGTCTTGCGAACATAAACATCCACGATCTTGTCCAAAATATCTTAGGAGCTGACTTTAACTCGGCAAGTATTTAACCTACTAAGAAGCATTTAGAGAAACGTCTATTTTAGAAATACTTTAAGGTACCGTTTAGTAGATTTGTTGGGACAATGCTGAAAATAATATATATATATATATATATATATATATATATATAGTAGTGTTTTATAAATGAAACAAAACATTTTTCTGTGTAATGTTATGTAAGACAACATAAAAGTTGCACATTTGGAAAGGTAGTTTGACAGAGGGCTTGGTTAGAAGGCGGAGGGAGGAGTTCTTCAGCTGGAAGTCCACAGTTCTGTCTGAGAAGAGCCGTTTGATTTAAAGGACAAAGTGGAGACGAACGAGGTAAGACATTTATTACATATAACGGTTAGTATACAAAGTAACATCGTCAGCTCTGACGCTTAATCTGGGTCTCTTGCGAAACGCACTGTTTAACGTGACTGCCGGTAAAAACGCTGGGTTGACAAAAACAGATATAACGGATGTTTTTATCACGAGTTTTAGTTTCTGTCCAACAGCTGCGGGGTTATAGCTCGAACACATCGGGACAGGTTATCCACACAAACTGCTGCACTAATCTGCAACATCTGGTGAGAAACGTTGACAATTATTGAACTAGTCTTCGGAGTGCTGCTCCAGAGCAACCAGCTGCTGTGATTGTGTTTTATATATTAGATTATATATCATATCTTCATAGAGGGATTCTAACTGTGTTGTTTTGTTTGTTGTAGGTAAACTATATGTTAATTACACTTAAAACTAAAACTTAGAGCTAAGAAAATTCAACCTGTGCTTTTTTACTGAAAAAGTTGTTAGGCTGGTAAACTGTAGACTCAATAATGTCCTGACTTCATTAGCTGTGTAGAAAGCAGATGGATTAGGATGCTATTTGGTGGATGTCTTCCACCTTAACTGTGAACAATCTCCCTCATCAAGTAGCTCTTGGGTTGTGTGTTTGACACCACACTCAGATGGTTTGCTTTCTCAATAGTATGTTGCAAACCTAGAAGAGAAGTAAACTCAGATTGTCTAACATATGGAGAAATCTGCTCAGATGGTGACATTTGTTACAGAGCTCAGGGTTGCATTCCTCTGCAACTTTGAACTATTTGGCTTTGCTTTCAAGTGGCACAGCCAACCACAGGGGTTTCCTGAAATAACGGTAAAACAATTAGTAAATTATGAAGTTGTACAAAGAAACTGCTGCTGATTATACATTTAAATTTAAATGCACTCTTCCATTGGTCCCTCTGGGCTGAGCTGAGCTGGGGCTTGAACCACTACCTGTCATCATGGCTCGGTACCTGAGCTATTTCACCACTGTGGGCGATGAGCAGCCCGTCGGGTTTGAGGATGAAGAGCTGCACGTGACCAGTGAGGAGCTGAGCCCGGCCACTGGCCAGTTTCCAACAACAATCACCTTCAGGGAATCACTGCAAAGGCTCTACAGCTCCGACCGCTTCCAGGTATGTATCTGTTGGTAGAGCAACGTCAATGATCCATCTTTTTGAAAGCAAATATTTTGTTTTCTCTACTTTGATCTCACTGATGTGGTCACAGATATAGAATACATATCCATCAGTCCAAGGTGACATCTTCAAATTGCTTGTTTTGTCCAACCATCATCCATAACCCAAAGACATTCAATTTACAATGGTAGAAAACATGGTCATGGTCAAAAAATGTTCAGCAGAATTAGAGATATCATCTTTTTTATTCCACACATTCTTCTTTCTTGTTAAACCTGGCGCCTACATTACCCAGAGTACAACTCAGGAGATTGGTTGTGTTATGCTAGCAGCAGCTAATGTAGCTAATATTTTAATGGTCCCACATATGTACTCAGCACAGCACACACAGTAATATTTAGACTCTGCATCCTACTATTAGTAGCAGTGGGCAGCTGTGTGGGGGTCCGGTGTGTTGCTCAAGGGTGGGGCCCAGGAGGCAATCTGTACAGAGTGTGGACTGGTACTCTCAAAGTACCAGTCCACACTCTGTACTTTGTCCCTCTGGTTCTCAAGGCAAGTCCCTACAAACTGGTGTAAGATCGGTTCCCCTTTATCTGGCTCTGGTATGACCAGGGGCACCTTTTACTGATTGTCTGACTTTGCTTGCAGGTGTTGGTGGTGTGTTTGGTAATCCTGGATGCCGTCTTTGTTCTGGCGGAGCTGCTTATAGATCTGTCGGTTATCCAGTTGGAAAGTGGCCACCTTGCTTCTGAGGTGAGACGGTTGGTCCACTAACTTAGTTCTTATGAAGACCTTTGAATAAGACCATTGACTGACACATGAGTGTTTGCAGGTGTTCCACTACCTGAGCTTGGCTCTTCTCACATTCTTCATCGTGGAACTGCTTGGTAAACTGTTTGCCTACCGTCTGGAGTTCTTTCAGCACAAGTTTGAGGTGTTTGATGGTTTAGTGGTGGTGGTTTCCTTCGTGTTGGACATTGTGTTCATCTTCCATGAAGACGCCTTCAACGGGATGGGTCTCCTCATCCTACTGCGACTCTGGAGGGTGGCCAGAATTATCAACGGTCAGTCACTCCGCCTAGTAGTATGTTTGTATTTTTATCTGGGGGCAGACACATAGCACCAAAAAAGGTCTCTGCGTCTCGGCTGGAAAGACCCTGTCTGGTGGAGCTTTGACCCTCACTAGAAGCACATTTGTGGACCTTTTTGTTAAGAGTCAGTGTGGGGGTGTCAGCTTATGGATATATAACCAATAAGCTCTGAATATAGATATCAGTTTTCAGCAGGCTCGTGTGTGGTGTTTTTCCACCTTCATTTATGAGGCTTGCTAATGCAACCAGCAGCTCTGTGAGAGGCACAAACTGGAGAGCAGCAGCTGACATATGAAGTAGAGTTTACCTATGATGTCACAAGTAGAGAGGGGCCGGAGAATTTGGTTATCCAAGCACGCATACAAGCTGTGAGCAGATAAAGCAGTTTTTACACACAATATGAATTTTGTTAGAATAATCACCTGTATTCACATCATATGCCACAAGAATCTATGTGATTTTGTGGAGGTCCTCTTGAAGGCAGGACCCTGCTTGACCTTATGTTTGTAAAGAAAATGTTTTTAGTTGCTGTAACTTAAAATGTTGCAGTTTCTCTGAGCTTCAGTAACGTAACTGTTGTCCAAAGTGATCTTAACTACTTTACTTTATCTTTGTTTGGCAGCAGCAAAGTCAACATTTTCATCCCACTGGAGTTGGCAAGCCTGACAAGAACACTAATACAACAGCCTTGTAATAAATACTGTACTACCTATATACAGATTATAATTGTCAGCTTTTGACACATTACGGTGATATATGTGGTGGCATTTTTTTAGGGATGTTATATTGGATTGTATTATATCGAAAGTTGTTCTTGTTACATTTTCCACCGGCTGGTTAGTCTCGCATAGCCAGAATTATAGGCCTGGCTCCATATACAGTATCATTCTGCTACAGGGGGAAAACGCTCTGGCTCGTTTGTATTTCTTTAAACCAATGACAATGATGTCGGGTGGCAATAAGCCCACCCGACATGCGATGGTGCCTGTGCAAAACGGCAACACGCTGACAGCGGAATGGGAGGAGAATGTCATGAGAATTACGCAGCAAATGGCAGGTTTATACCACAGTCTACATCCGGTGAGTCAGAGTACCGGCTGGTTAATGGGGCCCTTTTTGTTTTGCCAGTGGGTTAATCTGGCCCTGGACTTTGTTCTGTGGATTTCAGCAAGAAATATATATTTTTCTCTTTTGATTCATTATGAATGCTGTTATATACATACAAAAGGTAAATCACCAAAAACATATTTTTTTTATTATTTGTGGCTAAATAGATCTTTGGTGAAATAGGTTAAAAGGTTTTTTTTAGACTGGTACATTAAATATAGAATGAAAACACACGCACAGACTCTCATCCTCTCACCCAGAATCCTCAGACCCATTTTGTTTTTAATGGACTTTATTTGTAAGGCTTCCCCTGAGATTGCAGTGAAAATGTGCATGTGAAAAACAGAAGAGCACTAGAACCACATGAAGATGACTGAATGTGTTGCAGGTATCCTGGTGTCAGTGAAGACTCGTGCAAACCAGAGGATCCACAAGCTGAAGGAGAGCTATGACCACCTCGTTCAAAGTGTCACAGAGCTACAGGAGCGCACTGATAAACTGGTGATTTCATACACCTGCTTCATACTAGACCAGAAAGGTTCAGAATTACGACGGAGAAGAAAGTCTCGACATACACGGGCAGATATATTAATACTATATCTGTGAAGTCCTCAGGGCCACAGCTACAATTGAGGATATTGAGACATTTTGAGGTCATTTGGCAACCTCAGGGGATTTAATTTCTTACAGTAAAAAATGTTCACATGGTGAATTTAACCAGCTCACTCCCTTTAGACTCAAAATCTTTACATTTTGAAAAATAAATAAATAAATGGCTTCAAAATTAAATGTTTAGCTCAAACTGTTTTCAAGAAAAAAACAAGTTTTTTGCATCATGTTTTATTTTTGTAGCCCTGGTAATTGGTTTTCAGTCATGATGACATTGTACTCGCCAAAGTAAATGCTGAGGTCTAAGAATGTGGCGACAACACTTAAACTAGGTCCAACCAGGAACAAAGTTGAGCAGTCAGATGATCAGACAGGTTGTGTTCCTTACCATAGCAAAGACGGAAACAGCATAATTGAACTGACAGTGTAAGCTTTGAATGAGGTCCAACAACAGACTGACTTTTCTCTTTTCGTCTGTCTCCATCTACCTTTAGGAGCAAGAGAACCAGAAACTTCAAGCCCTCCTGAAGAAGAACGGCATAGACTTCTAACTCATCGAGCAAACTGTTGTAGAGCTACTGTTCAATGTCATATATATATATATATATATATATATATATATAATGTATATACATATTTTATATGTTTATATATATATATATATATATATATATATATATGTATTTTTTATATATATATTATATATGTATTTTTTATATATATATATTATATATGTATATATGTATATATATATTATATATGTATTTATATATATATATATATATATATATATATAAATACATATATATAATATATATATTATATATGTATTTATATATATATATATAAAATGTGTATATATATTTTATACGTGTGTGTATGTATGTGTGTATATATATATATATATATGTATGTGTGTGTATATATATATATATATAAAGTGTGTGCGTGTGTGTGTGCGTGTGTGTATATACACACACACACTTTATACGAACATTCTTTTCTGCAGGAATTGCACAGAACGGTGCTCCTATCAACAGTTCCATCCGCTTCCATCATGTTGACAAGGCTACTGTGGCCGCGCCGTGTCGGTTGACGTAAAAGGTCAAGGGACATCTAAGAGCGCTATTAATCTGCGTACATTTTTTTTGTTGCGTTATTTTTTCTGTGATTAATTAAAGGAACTTAACGCACTAATTTGACAGCTCTAAAAAAAAAAGGTCACAGTGTTTTGTGTGAAACTACTCAGAGAACTACATGTCTCGTCTCGCACAGTATACATCACCAACATGGCCATCACCTTTTCTTGCTAGACTAACCCTAGCTATTGGATGCAGAAAAAACAATCCTCAAGCAAAAACGTTGGCTTTTTAACAAAAAGCAGGAAACGTGATTACTTTCGTCTAAAATTGCAAAAAAAAAGATTAGAAAACATCAATAAATTTCTTTGGGAAATGCTTATCTGTTATTTCATACCAAGCTTAAGTATAAAAACATTCAATTCCAATTGTCTTGCGAATTGTCTTGTGGATGACTTGTACATAAAACTAAATGTACATCTGCTTAGTGACATATAACATTACTGTATGTTCTGTAAAAACAGATGTCAATAAATGAAGTGATTTCATTTATTAAAAAAACATTTGTTAACTAATATTTTTACAAACATCCTATATACATTATTCATATGTAAATTTTACAGAGTGAGTGGAACCCACATGGACTGTTCGGACAAAAGGGAAGAAGAGTCAGACAAAAGGGAAGAAGAAGTTAAAGGGTAGTTTGGCGTTGATGGTGGGCGTGGCTCTGTAACCAGGAAGTGCAGTAGAAAAGACTGGTATGAAGGCCACTGAGCTCCTGATGGACAAGGTGCTGCTGCCTCCAGACAACACATCCTGTGGGAGAACAAGACAGTCGTCGGACAGTGGAAATGAATAGATTGCCATTGCATGTACTGTCAGTATTTCTGAAAAAGTGAGTTTTACCAATCTGGTGGTGTTGGTTTGTATTACTTCTTTGATGCTCACAATCTGAGTTTGGGGGTTCACCAGGGATCCATATTTAGTCCATTCAATTTCTAAATGAAGTGACAATGGGATGCTGCAACTGTGTGCTTCCTTCAAAACACAAAAATACGGCTGGATTATGGCCACTCAACATTAATCATATACTACTGTGTTTTTCAACTATGGAAACATGCAGTGTTGATTAACACTGATATAAAGATAAGATAAAAATAGGTATTGGACTTATTTGCTCTGATTTATCTTTCACTTCTCCAATCAGATTCAGGATTTGACCTGAGATTCTTTTCTGTTTTCAAACTGCTCACCCCAGGATTGAAGCTGTTTTTGATTGGCACCCAGTCCATAGGAGAGTCTAACGGGGAGTTACCAAAAGAAGCCACAAACTGGGCAGAGTTTGGTCCTCTCAGAAGATCCAAAAGCAGCTGAAAGACCAGGGAACAGTTGGCAGCATCCTCCAGTCTGCAGGGACAAGACAAGTCACCCTCACATAAGTATTAAGACATAAAGAAGCACTGTACCTGTTTATTGAGTGTAAATGTCCTGCCTTAATGTGCAGCCAGACACAGAGTCCAGAGCAAAGAGGACAGGAGAGCGCTGATGTGTTCCCTGCAGACAGTCCTGGTCCTCAGCACTGTGGAGAAGAGACAGTGCGTCTCTGGGATTCATGCTTCGAGCAAACCCCGTGACGAATACAGTTAAGAACAAATCCTGGGTCTTGTAGCACATCAGAATGTCATCCCTTTTTCATCAAACACTGTCAAAATATCCTTACAGAACAGAATGAAAATGGTACTATTCCCACTGTATGTTGATCAAGGTGAGGGAAATCCAGCATCCAGTAGGGTTAGGTGATATTGAAATTCACCTGCTGACGATCTTGCTTTAAGAAAAAGCTTAAGAGAGAGATGCACAAGATAAATCTATGAACTGGAGATGCATATTGTAATACCCAGGCAAGAAGGGGCTGAACAAATCAATCACTGCGTTGTTATCTACAAGTTGATCGTCATACGGTAAATACGTCATTTCCGGTTAATCCTTCGTGTTTGTGGTGTTGGTAGTGTACTTGAGTTGCTCTTGCTTAACTCAGTTACTGTTGTTATATTCTTGATCACAGCGGCTAACTACCTGTCGTATATCTTAAACCTACACTAGTGCTTCTTTAGCACTTATAACTCTCTCCTTCACTTTCTTTTCTTAGCGACTCTTTCGCTAAATCCACAGTTGTTTTACACTCCTTCCGGCTCTGCTAACGTTAGCTTGGCAGCTAGCGATGCCGTCTCGCTCTTCCTTTTCACGTCTTTCCTGCTCGGTGTGTTTAATGTTTAGCTATTCCTCTGCCTCCTTTAGAGATAATGGTACATGTATTAAATGTAGTTTATATTCAGGGTTGGAGGCGAGTTTTAGAGGGTTAGACGAGCGGCTCCGCACTATGGAAGATAAATTAGCTACTGTAGCTGGAAGTAAGCCCCCTGTAGCCGGTGCGGGCCAACCAGAGCTAGCTCCTGTTAGCTGTCCCCCGGCGGGTCCCGAGCAGCCGGGAGACTGGGTGACTGTCCGTGGGAAGTGTAAGCAGAAGCCCACGGTTCACCACCAACCGCTAACTGTTTCTAACAGGTTCTCCCCACTCAGACACACCCGCTGAGAAGCCAACTCTGGTTATTGGTAGCTCAATTATGAGGTACGTAAGATTTGAGAGACCAGCGACAATAGTCACGTGCATCCCGGGGGCCAGAGCAGGCGACATAGAAGCACATTTAAAACTGCTGGTTAAGGCTAAACGTAAATACAGTAAGATTGTTATTCACGTCGGCGGTAATGACACCCGATTGCGACAGCCATATTCGACTCAAGCCTATTAATCAATCCTAAACCTAAACTAAACTATAACTCTTTTGAAACCCTTGATCTTACGCTTTCAAACCAAATATGGAAAACAATAAAGCCAATCTTATTTGTTATAGTGTACCGCCCTCCTGCTCCATATTCTGAATTTCTATTCGAATTCTCAGAATTTTTATCAAGATTAGTCCTTAAAACAGATAAAGTAATTATTGTAGCTGACTTTAATATTCATGTGGACGTCGATAATAACAGCCTTAATATTGCATTTATCTCATTATTAGATTCCATTGGGTTCAGTCAGAATGTATATGAAACAACTGTTCAAACCACACTCTGGACCTTGTTCTGGCATATGGTGTTGAAATTGAACATTTATTAGTCCGTCCACATAATCATCCTTTATCAGACCATTTTTTAATAACTTTTGAAGTCCTGCTGCTAGACTACAAGCCATGAAGCAAAATATCGTACGCTTGATGTCTATCTGAGAGTGCCGTAGCTAAATGTAAGGAAGTGATTCCATCAGCACTTAATTCATTACCATGTCTCAATATCAATGTAACGGAGGACTCCTGTGATAACTTTAGTCCCAAATGAATCATCTTGTTGATAGAGCTGCAGCCTCACTGCGAATTACACTCAATTTACGCCATTTCTAGGAATGGCATATATAAATGGCGTTCTACCAAACTGGAAGAATCTCGTTTAGTCTGGCTAGATAATCTTAAAACATATAAGAAGGCCAGAGCAGTTTATTACTCTTCATTAGTAGAAGAAAATAAGACTTAAGAACAAGCCCAGGTATATTTTCAGCTCTGTAGCCAGGCTGACAGAGAACCACAGCTCTACTGAGCCTTCAATTCCTATATCGCTCACTAGTGACGACTTCATGAGCTTCTTTAACCATAAAATTATAATTATTAGAGACAAAATAATTTTTTTTTCAAATAAATCTCCTTCTCAATTGGTAATGATTTAGCTTCTCAAACAGGAACCTTAAAAACAGCTGTAACACCTGAAATATATCTAGACTGCTTTTCTCCGATCGACCTTAACCAACTAAATTCAACAATTTCGTCGACTAAACCATCAACCTGTCTCTTAGACCCGATTCCAACTAAGCTGCTTAAAGACATTTTACCCTTAATTAACACCTCGTTATTAAATTTGATCAATCTGTCTCTATTATCTGGCTATGTACCAGAATCATTTAAAGTAGCTGTAATAAAACCCCTTTTGAAAAAGCCCAGTCTTGATCCAGAGGTTTTAGTCAATGATAGGCCGATATCTAACCTTCCATTTCTCTCTAAGATCCTTGAGAAAGCAGTTGCAAAACAGTTGTGTGATTTTCTATATAACAATACTTTATTTGAGGTTTTTCAATCTGGATTTAGAGACGGCACTGGTGAAAGTTACCAATGACCTTCAAACAAAGGACATGTCTCTGTTCTTGTCTTGTTAGACCTCAGTGCTGCTTTTGACACTGTTGATCAGGACATTCTGCTGCAGAGACTGGAACATTTCATTGGCAAAGCAGGAACTGAACTGAGCTGGTTTAAATCCTATTTATCTGAGCGATCTCAATTTGTTCGTGTTAACGATGAATCGTCCATGCAAACCAAAGTCAGTCATGCAGTCCCGCGAGTTTCTGTACTTGGATCTATTGTATTCACCATATATATGCTTCCTTTAGGCAATATTATAAGGAATCACTCCATAAACTTTCATTGTTATGCAGATGATACCTAATTATATCTATCAATCAAGCCTGATGAAACCAATCAATTATCTAAACTTCAACCATGTCTCAAAGACATACAAAATTGGATGTTGCAACTTTTTGATGTTGAACACCGACAAAACTAAAGTTATTATACTTGGCCCCAAGCGCCTCCGCAACGTATTGTCTAATGACATATTAACTCTGGATGGCATTAACTTGGCCTCCAGCTCCACCGTAAGGAATCTCGGCGTTATCTTTGATCAGGATGTCTTTTAACTCCCACAAAAAACTAATTTCAAGGACTGCCTTTTTTCATCTGTGTAACATTGCAAAAATAAGGCACGTCCTGTCTCAAAAAGATGCAGGAAAACTAGTCCATGCATTTGTTACTTCAATTCTGGATAACTGCAACTCCTTATGATCTGGTTGTCCCAAACAATCCCTTAAGACTCTTCAGTTGATTCAAAATGCTGTGGCACGAGTATTGACAATAACTAGGAAACAAGAGCATATTACTCCTGTGTTAACTGCTTTGCACTGGCTCCCAGTAAAATACAGAATAGAATTCAAAATCCTTCTCCTGACCTACAAAGCGTTTAATGGACAGGCTCCAGTTTATCTTAAGGATCTCATAGTACCTTATAAACCAACTAGAGCATTGCGCTCCCAGAGTGCAGGGTTACTTGTGGTTCCTAGAGTCTCTAAAAGTACAATGGGAGCCAGAGCCTTCAGCTAACAAGCTCCTCTACTGTGGAACCAGCTCCCAGTTTGTGTTTCGGGAGGCAGACAACCTCTCCACATTTAAGAGTAGGCTAAAGACTTTCCTCTTTGATAAAGCTTATAGTTAGGGCTGGCTCAGGCATGCCTTGGACCAGCCCCTAGTTATGCTGCTATAGGCTTAGACTGTCGGGGGACTCACTCCTCTCCTCCTCTCCCTCTCTATTTATATGCATTCATATCCCTTAAATGCAGGTTACTAACTCGCCATCCGGGGCATCATCCCCGGAGTTTCTGGGTCTCTCATCTGGCAGGTTGCCACTATTAAAGATTACTTCTGGATCATGAATCGTGGCTGTACCTGTTGCCCTGGTCCTGCCTGACACCAGCAAGCCTTTATTGACATCCCCCTGGATCCATCTTTTTTATATACGATCGCATCATGTTTTCTGTCGCATAGATTGTCTATGCTGTATTTTTAACTATGTTGTTTGTTCTGTACACACGTCACCTATTGCACGTCTGTCCGTCCTGGGAGAGCGATCCTCCTCAGTTGCTCACCCTGAGGTTTCTTCCATATTTCCCCCACTAATTGTGGGGTTTCTTTTAGGGAGTTTTTCCTTAGTTCGTTCGAGTTCGTCCTTCCAGTACGAGGGCAGAGGGTGTTGTATCCTGTACAGTCTGTAAAGCGCACTGAGACAAATGTATAATTTGTGATATTGGTCTATATAAATAAACTTGATTTGATTTGATACACTTGTCTACTTATCTCACATTTTTTATGTATTTATGTAGGCCCAAATATTAAGCAGGCTTGCAAGATATATATATAAAAAAAAACATAACTGCAGGCTCTACATGGGAATGTACCTTGTGTGTGTGTGTCACTAGAAGCATGTCAGTCCCAGTATGTTACAGTGAGAACAACTCCCATGCTGCCGAGCTCTGCCTTCCCTCCCTGGCGGCATTCTGCCGCCACTAGTTAATCGGTCGCAGATGGCGTCCTTAATGCTTAAATGGGTTGCCAAATAAAGCCTACTTGGGCGGCCTAAATATGCATGGGCAGCCTGCCCAAGTAAAGTCCATGTGTGTGGAACCCTAGGTGAAGCATAGAGAAAGCAAGAGAAAAAGATATAGCGAAAAATAATTAAAAAAAAAAAAAAAAAAATATATATATATATATATATATATATATATATATATATCCATCCATCTTCAACCGCTTATCCGGGGTCGGGTCGCGGAGGCAA
>CALSBV010006670.1:255895-269900 GCA_943590825.1 Bovichtus diacanthus | reverse complement strand
CACCACGGTAAGGTGATGGTTCTCGGAGGGGATATATATATATATATAATTAAATATTGTTGTTATAGTGGACATGTGAGGACCATTATCATGGCCAACCAATATGTGTTGAATATTAATCTCGTCATATCGCCCAAGCCTCGTGTCCAGGCAGGTAAAGGATATTCTGCTGTTCTTGTTCCAGACACAAGAGGTAGTCCAACCACATAACCTGGATTTCCACTGTAGTGGACGGCCACCTCCTCCCCATCCTCCTGTTTAACAGACACAAGATACTCTACATTACTTACATTTAGTCTCAACAATAAAAGTTTTTATTTATAACATTCCATTTTTGCTTTGTCTCCTCTGCCATAGCAGCTTTAAATAAAATACCCCTTTGAAAACCATGGTGAGTGTATTTAAATGCAGGCGTTTACAGGGGGCATCAGTGTAGGTGACTGCATTCACATTGATATAATTAACACAGAATCAAGGCTTTCCACTTTTCTTTGGTACCAGAACTACCGGTGAAGCTCAAGCTGACGAGGATGGTTCAATGACTCTATCTCGTCAATGAGTTCCTTTATGACTTTCTGCTTTTGGCCTATGGCATTTTTCCATATACAAAAGGGGGTCCACACAGTCCTCCATTCTGCCAAATGAAGGTAACTGCATATTAATAGGGCTTTTACCTATAAATCTCTCTCTTACGTCTCCTTGAATTGCAGTATCCACTGATAAAGTGAGAAGCTCGTGGTTGCCATCTGGCTGCATGGTAGACTGGAGTTGTTGAAGCCGAGCAGTAACCACTGGAGGCTCCACTTGAAGTCCCACCAACGTATTTCTCAGCGGTGTCATTTCTAATGAAACAGAATGTTGTTTGATGGAAGCCACCTCCTCAACCATACTGCATATTTGCCATGAACAGTTTGTGATTTCCTCTTGCAGATGGCTGACTATGAGCCATGGGGGAAATAATAATGTGGATGTCTTTCAGCACCTCTTGAGTGGTGCTGATTTAAACGCCATTTTAGTGTGTCTGTTATTTGGGTCCTTAGGTAGCGCACATATTTCTCCATCATTACCTTCTCATATTGTTTCTTTGTGTGATGACCTGAAGCTTTATCAGTTTACAGTTGCCTGCAATGATTGAATGGAGAGTTTTAAACCTTCCAAATTGTGAGCAATGTTAGCTCCATTCCCATAGGGCGCCAACTTTGAGGTAGGCAGGAATGAATCAGGACAGAGATTTATGTCCAGTAATGACAATGAAGTTTGACTGTTGATTTTCCAAATTCTGCGATGTACGTATACTGGCCGTCTCGTCCAGAACCACCAGAGGGCAGAGTATCCTGAGAGAGATCCACATCCTCCAAAAGTATCTTATCCCACTCAGAAGCCATTTGCCATTTGTTTGATCATGGATTTGTATTTCTTATTTTTCAATAAACTCCTGTTCGGTTTCCCTTCCTGAACATTAGCTTTGTTTCTTGTAAGAGATTGTCTATTGTGAGTTGATTAGTGATTTAGGTGTGCACACACCATTGGTTTTTGATTTGAGGTTTCCCTTGCGGTGTAGCTCTTTGTCCTTTCAATCTTGGGTGCCTTAAAACGTTAATAGTCAGAGTCTGGTCAAGCCCTACTGTGGCAGTGGGGGCGTGGTCACAGCGGCGTCTGCGGGGGAGTGTCTGGAGCGGCCCAGCTGGGGATCGGACAGGTAATGAGCCACACAATATAAACATGCTGGTAACCTGGTTCTGTTTCTTGCAGCAGGCTGGATCTTGAGGAAGAGAGCTGATGGCCATACCACCCTGAACATGCCTGATCACGTCAGTTCGAGAAAGAGAGAGAGAGCGAGTGAGTGAAGAGGAGAGCTGAATGAACCACCACTGCTCACAATAAAATAAACATCTTTGATTTCCCTTAGCCGGGTTTCCCTCTTTTATTTCCCTGGGTGAGAGGGTGAGGCTCACAGTGGCGCCTGAACAGGGACATGTCGGAAGAGGGAAGAGCCCACTGGGACAGGCGCTTCAACGCCTGGCCGCCATGCAGGAGGGCACCAGCAGCAGAGCCAGGCTCTGTTCGACATGCCTGCGGGAGATGCTGCAGCGTCTGACCACCGGGGAGGGCGACCCAGGGAGCCCTCCCACCCGGCCGCTGCCGAACGCTCTTCAGGAGATGACGCCAGAGGATGATCCGGAGGCATTCCTAGATATCTTTGAGGGCACAGCGGCGGCGTATGGGTGGTCGAAGGAGTGGGCGGTGCAGCCTGCCAGCGTCCTCCAGGCTTACGATCAGCTCCGGAAGGTGGTCTTGGACCGGCTGGGAAGTACGCCAGAGGGTCACCGCCGCCGGCTCTGGAGCCTCCCCTTCGAGGATGGAAGCCGCCCGTCCGCCTTTGCGCAGCAGCTCCTTGACGCCGCCAGGCGCTGGCTCCAGCGGGGAGACCACTCCATGGAGGAGTGATCTGATCATGGAGGAGTGACCACACTGAGCAGGTGGCTCTGGAGCAGTTCGTTGCCGGGCTGCCATCTACCACCTCGAACTGGGTCCAGTGCCACCGGCCGGCCAGCCTCGACGCAGCGGTTGTCCTCGCGGAGGACCACCTCTCCCTACCCCGGTCTGCAGGCGGAAGCTCGACCCCTGGCAGTTCCAGCGGGACGGCCTGTCCCAGCTCCGAGGAGGAGGGTCCCTCCCCCAAACTCGCGGCGCTGCTCCTCCCCAGCCTCCTTTTTCTGCTAACTCTCCCCTCGGTTGTGTTTCTCCCCAGGACCCAGTCTACGTGTCCGGTCGCCCAGCACCACAGAGGGCTCCTCAAGTGCCAGGGTAGGGGTGCTGGTGGTGCGGTCGGCCTGGCAACTCCCGACAGGAATGTCTGCTGATGGAGGTTGGGCAGATGGTCCGGGTCGCAGGGCGACGGAGGAGAGACGGAGGTGGCGGACGCCGTCGAAGGGAGAGAGGGGCCGGAGGAGTCTCAGGCTGAGGTCTCCCCGTCCCCGCACTTGAGCCCGGAGGAGGACTTACCCCTCAAACAGTCTCGAAACTCACCCCCACTTTACGGTGATTAGAGACAGGTTATACCGTGTGAGCCGTGACACACAGACGGGCGAGGATAACACCCACTTGCTGGTGCCGAAAAGCCGTCGGGAAATTGTTTTCCAGGCGGCTCACCACAACCCCATGTCTGGTCATCTAGGGTATGAGAAAACACTAAACCGGATCATGGCCCGGTTTTATTGGCCGGGCATTCGCGCGGATGTGAAGCGGTGGTGTGCGTCCTGCCGCAAATGTCAGCTGGTTAATCCGGCGGCCATTATAATATCTCGGCAAAGAGTGTGGTGCAGGCACTGTTTCCTGTTATCTCCCGAGTTGGGATCCCGAAAGAGATCTTAACTGACCAGGGCACGTCCTTTATGTCACGCACGTTAGGCAAACTGTACGCACTACTGGCCGTCCGCTCCATCCGGACTAGTGTCTATCATCCACAGACAGACGGAGCAGTTTAACAAAACGCTTAAGAACATGGTGCGTAAGTTTGTTCATGAGGACAGCCATAATTGGGATAAATGGTTAGACCCTCTGTTGTTTGCAATGCGGGAGGTTCCCCAGGCCTCCACAGGATTTTCTCTCTTTGAATTATTGTTTGGCAGAAAGCCATGGGGCATATTGCACCTGCTTAAAGAAAACTGGGAGGAAGGTCCAAGCACCAGCAAAAATTCAATTCAATACGTGCTGGACCTGAGAGCAAAACTCCATTCACTGGGACAGTTGTCACGGGAGAATTTGCTCCAGGCTCAGGAGCGTCAGCAGCGCCTGTATAACAGAGGGTCGCGACTGCGACAATTTACACCGGGAGAAAAGGTGCTTGTATTGCTCCCGTCCGCTAGCTCCAAATTACTCGCCAAGTAGCAAGGGCCCTTCGTGGTCACACGGCGAGTGGGGGACGTCAATTACAAGGTAGTGCGGTCGGACAGGGGGGGAGCGGCACAAATTTACCACCTCAATCTCCTGAAAGAGTAGAGAGAGGCCCTGTCACGGCCTATTGGCTGCCTGAACACAAAAGGCACAAAAGGCGGCGCTTCAGGCTATGCTGGCGATGGCCGTAATAGAAGAGTCCAACAGTGACTGGTGCTGCCCTGTCGTGCTGGTGTGCAAGCCCGATGGGTCAGTACGGTTCTGTGTGGACTATCGTAGGGTTAACGAGGTGTCCAAATTCGATGCTTACCCGATGCCCTGGGTCAATGAACTCCTGGATCGGCTAGGCACGGCTGGTTTTTACACGACACTGAATTTAACCAAGGGCTGCTGGCAGATTCCCCTTTCTCCAGAGTCTAAGGAAAAAATGGCCTTCTCCACTCGAATTGTACCAATTCGTGACACATCCTTTCGGGTTTTGGTTTTGGAGCCCCAGCCACTTTCCAGCGGCTCATGGACCGGGTGCTGTGACCTCACTGTGCACTCACTATCTGGATGATGTCATCATCCACAGTGAGACGTGGGAGCAGCATATGCAGCAGGTGGGGGCAGTGCTCGAGTTCCTAAGGAGAGCGGGGCTCACGGCTAACCCGAAGAAGTGTGTGGTTGGGCGGAGGGAGGTACGGTATCTGGGGTACCACTTGGGCAGGGGGCAGGTGCGGCCACAGGTAGAGAAGACCGCAGCCATTGCAGCCTGTCTGGCGCCCAAAACGGAAAAAGGAAGTCAGGAGGTTTTATGGGGCTGGCAGGCATTCCAGCATTTTCTGAGCTGACCAGCCCCCTGACCAACCTGACCCCGAAGGGGGCCTCAGATCCGGTCCAGTGGATGGATGTGGTAAGCCACTGCTCTTCTCCCCTGACTTTTCTCTCCCTTTTGTTTTACAGATGGACACCTCGGACAGCGGGCAGTGTTGTCCCAGGAGGTGGAGGGGGTCGACTGGAAAAAGAGTGCTGCCTCGCCATCCGGTGGGCGGGTCACGCCTGATATATTTACTGTGTGTTTTATTAGTTACTTCTTCACATTCTGTTGATAATGATAGTTCATTTTTGTAATGTTTTAAATTTAAATTCTGGCATATCTTACACATTGAACATTTAAAGAAATCACAAAACCACATGTCTTTAAATGCAACAAAAACTGTGAGAAGTTGATGAGGGAAAAGATGCTGAAATCAGAAAGACACCACAGTAACTGTAGATAATAGATTTGTGTATTTTTCTTACTTTTCCCTTGATGGTCTCTTGCTGCTGCACGGCCACTACGGGCCCCTGTATCGTAACGGTACGGGTAAACATCTAACGTGTTTAACACGCATTGACGCATTTTTGATGCGCGTGCCGTAAAATCTAATCAGTTTATCCTTGAGTCTGAGGGGTAATTTGTCCAAAATCTGAAGAAATTTCTGAGATATAATGTTCACAAGAATGGGTGTGAGGTCACAATAACCTTGACCTTTGACCCCCCCTCCCCCAAAATCTAATCAGTTCATCTTTGAGTCCAAATGGACGTTTGTTAAGAAATTCCTCCAATATGTTTCTGAGATATCGCACGTTCACTAGAATGGGACAAACAGTAATTCTGAGTGCAACATAGCATAAAAAAAGTACAATAATCTATGATACATAGACAACTGTTGTTGAGTCACTACCTGGACAAATGTGATATGAAACTTCTGTTCCAGGGACAGTTCTGCTTCCTGGACAAATCCAAGCACCAGAGACACTGACACATTCACAATCTCACCAGCTGGGTTGTACTTCATCACATAGACAACCTACGGAGAAAAATATGTCAAATTGGTCCAGCAGACAATGACTTCTTTTATTTGCAAGAGTTTTCATTTTATGTCCACAATTTCAACTATTTTGTCAGTCATTTTTGCAACCTGCTGTATAATGTCTATATTCTGTTTGACAAGAACACAGTGCTTAAGGGCAAATACTAAATACTTTCAATGTTTTGTCAGATGAACTGATTGAATATATTGGCAGCTATCAATCCAAAAATACAGACAGTCATGTGTTGGAGGAGTTATAGTGTTGTTGACTCACCTTCAGCACCACATTAGCACAGAGGTTTGGGTTCAGGAGAATGGGGTTGACGTTTTCTCCACCACTGATCTTTAGCTCTGTCTGAGTCCCATCTACGGACTGCAGGACGACTGAAGACACCTCCACAGGGACAACCTCCAGCAACATCATAACCACACACATTTGTCAACATTTCACCCAAATAGTTTACACATTTATCCTCTGCTCTCATTTACACCAGTTTGCATAGTTACAGTTTGTTTATGAGAGATAGCAGAGTGAAACATGTCAACAACTATTGGATGGATTGCCAAGTAATTTAGCAAGGACATTCACGTTCCCCTCGGAAGGAATTGTAATACGTTTAATGATCCTGACTTTTGTCTGTGCCATCCTCAGGTCAAAAATGTAATGTGTCTAAAACTTTGCTTTCTGTCCAAATACCTGCAGAAGTAATTCCATCAACCTGAGCTGTACTTTGTGTTTAGGGCTAGTTCGCACATGTTAGCACTCTATACTAAGATTGTTGTTTCAACTACATGAAAAAAATCATTGTAGTTGTGAGCATGCTGATGCTTTAGTGTGTTTAATCAGCATTCCAGGGAGCCACTCATTTCCATTGCCGTCCATTTTTAACAGATATGCTTTTATTATAGGGGTAAAGCAGATTCATTTAAAGGCTGGCTGCATTATGGCTACGTTAAAAGCAGATTGGATGTTCAATGTGTTGGATTACGAATCTCGATCAAGTTTCAAGTCAACCCACTGGTTGATTTTTATACCATACTAAAATGAATGGAAATCCATGGAAGACAGGATAACAACTTTTCCAGCAAATCCTATTCATTTCCAGAATGGTATGATTAAATCATTTGCAGTAATGTAAAGCAAAAGTGTGTCAATGCAAATGTGACAATCACTGAATACTTCCTTCTTCTTGGTAACAGAGCACTGAGTTGTGAGAGAAACAAAATCTTGTTTCCTGTCCTCACATTGCAGCAGTTGACCTCAACCTATTGCAGAGGAATGTCAGTGTCTTGCTAAATCTCCTGGTTAGGCAGAAGATTTGAATGTTTTTAACACAGACTTTTATGCATCTCCTTCGTTATTTTACCCCAAAACTTCCTCCCTAGTTTCAAAACATTAACACTGAGCTGGGAGGTCATTGTGGGATTTGGAGGCTCTATTAGTAAGTAAAAGAAAATCCACCTTTAAAGATGTGTAGCAGCTGACAAATAAAGACAACTACAATGACAAGTAGTGTGAAGAAATAGAACGCATCACATCATGGAGACACAGTGTGAATATATACATCCATGAAGTTGTAGCATTTAACCTAATTCTGACTTGACTTAAATGATTAATCGCTTCTCAAAATAGTTGTCAATTCATTTTCTGTCAACTAACAACTAACTAATTGACTGACAGGTCGTGTCAGCGTTAAACAAAAAGAAGGCATACTCACTTCTGCATCTTTATTCTTCCCCTGTAGAGTGGAAAATATTTAGTATAACATCTTTAAACTAACATCAACTGATTCTATTTTTGTAGAGTTTTTTTCTGGTTTTAAGCATTTCTAATGCAATAGCTCATTTATCTTGTGTTTATGTACAAACATACTAAATACTTTGTTTCCTTATCCAACATTTATAAAAAATGAATAAAAGGAAAATTCCACCCAGAAACACTTTCCAGCTACCTGAAATATTTCTGGTAAATGTTCATTTTGGGAGCAGGTAGAGGAAAAGAATGTTGAAAAAAAGTGAACTCATTAAAAAAGTCAATTAAACACTTAAAAGAATTCTTCAGCTATTAAGTATTGCGCTTTCATAAAGTTAGAAAAACATGTGTCCAGTAAATCAGGTGGATCGACCCTTCAATCACAGTATATCTCCTGGAGTGCATTAAACATCCCTCACTGATGCTGTCTGAGAGAGTATGAGTGTTGGGGTGGACGTTATCTTCACGTGTGGCAGACTCACAGCAAACAGCTGGATGTTTGTGTAGGTGTCCATGCTGAGGGCCGGCAGAGAGCTGCAGTCCTGCTCCAGGATCACAGGCCGGGAACACCCACTGCTCTGATCCTTTAAGAACGCTGGGGAGAAAAGCGGGAAAAACTTAAGCAACAACATGCATTCAAAATGAAAAACACTTTCCCTTTAAATTCTTTTCAGCATGTTTGAAATATGAAATAACAAAGATAAGACCATAAAGAGGCTTATTTCCTAAAAAGTCAGACTTTTCTTTTCACAAATAACAAGCACTCTTTGAAATCTGTGAATTTGAAAGAAATATTTAACTGAAACATAATGGCATATAAAGATGAAATAATCCTCATATGATTAGATAAAAGCATGAATAAGTACACCACTCCCCTGAATGTCTGCTGTATAACCCCGGTGTTACAGGCTTTTATTTGTGTTGCACTTTGTATCATGTTTTGTTGTAGGTTGCATGTATTATGACTGCAGTCATAGGACTCTGCAGGTCATTCTTCACTGACCTGTGTTGTTATGACACTGTTCAAGTGCTCAGAAGCTACAGCTTTGCAAATGTATTCAACTCATTTAAAATCAGTTCTCCACATCCAATCAGTGTTTTATGAGGACCAATTTAAAATCAACCAATGAGTCACTATCTGTCAAAGGCGACCACATGTAACAAAGATCAAGCACATCAAATGTCAGTACATTATGTGAACCTAACTCAGTGTTTGTACTGGGGAACCTTTGTATTATGATTTACCTCTTAAGCAAACTTCTGACATGAAGTATTTTTTACTCTGACTGGGCTTTTCTTCTGATTATTAGTATCATACCAGGCTGCTGTTGCTAGACTAAGGCTGTATTTAACACCTATACATGTAAGTGTTAGTCTGAGAATCAGAAATAACTGACAGTGTTTTTAGTTTAGATAGATAACCCTGTGTAACTAACTGGTATTACTGAGTCAGTTTGCTGCTGACTCTACTTGTGCTACTGTTACACTATGTTTTAGCATACATCATGATCATATAATTGTCACACAATTGTCCCAGTGGCCACAGTTCAGCAAAAGTGACATAGTCCCACATTACAGTGAGGAGAAGTTACCTGCAGGACTGGTGTCTATACAGTCAGCAGTGACAGTAGCAGCTGGCAGCAAGAACATCCCTCTCTCTCCTGCTGTCATCATCGCATCCCCATACTGAAACCAGAAACCATCAACACACTTTTTCATGATAATTACAGATAATGAGTTTGAGACACACAGGCAGATTAACAGAGACTCGCCTGGTATCCAGACGAGGCCTGGAGCTCTGCAGAGGACACCTGACCACTGCTCTCCTCTGAACCAAAAATAAAGCTGGTAAATTCTTTAAAGAGTGAGTCAAAGCTGCTGTCAGTTGGAAGAGCAGGAGATGGATGAAATAATCCATCAACACCTAGACAGAAAAAATAGTCAGCAACTGAGACAGACTTGGAGAGAAAGTATTTTGTGACATGGCTGCATACTGTTTGTGGACTACAGGTCGCCATACAATGGCACTCTGCATAACTCTGAAACAATTTGACCAATAACAAAAGCCTTATCCTTCACATTCAGCATTAAGGGTCATTTGAATCTACTAATTGACCAACTGGTGTAAGACTTAAGTAATAAGTGATATTTTCTTTAAAAAATGTTTTATTCATAGATAATTTCTAATCCAAATGAACATCATTAATGACGCACGGTTCTGTGATTGGATGCAGAAGATGTCATAACTATTCTCCCTCCGGACAGACGACTGTAGCTCTGAGTAGCCATCTAGTGTGCTCCCTAAAGAGTAGGACGCGACATCGCGACTGCACAGCATCTTTTTGCCACTGCAAACAAAAAGAATAAAGATGGATGATGAGCCTGTATACACTATATACAGTATGTAGACAGATGTTTCTTCCATGTGGAAACCTGTCAAAAAAAGTCAATTCATTCTGATACACAATGGAGAAAGAAGACCATTAAATGTGTCCAAAGGCAAGCATACAACTCAACATATGCATATAAATGTAAACTGTAAACTGTGCGTATTTTAGGAAGAGGCCTCCCTGTTTCTGATATGATCCTATTTTAACTTGCTGTTTGTCATTAATACAAACTCAACACTTCCTCCATGTTTACCTTTTTTGTCTGTATAGATTCAACAGCCTTAATTCCATCAGTACAACTACAGTCATGTCACACTCACCACTCTGCTGGTCCCACTTTTTCAGAAATACTGTATTCTTTCACTAATTATTTCCTGACACCTCCATTTTGCCTTGTCACATCTATGTTAAGCTGCTGTCACTGTAGCAACACTTGCTGCACAGATATTTCACATTCAAGTGCTGTGGAAATGTACATCACACTGAATTTGAACAGGCAGACAGACAACAGCATTACCACACTCTAGCACTATTACTGCCCCAGCCTTTTATTCCATGTTTTTATGTGTAGATTTTTTATGTGAATTAGGTTTTATATTATTTACATGTCCTATTTGTGGAAAAAAATGTTTGGTTTGAACTGAATAGTCTAGTAAGCAGGCGGTGTGAGTCTTGCCTGACTCTGTCCACTGAGCAGCTGGTGAACAGAGACACCTCCTCAGCACACACTCTGTCACAGCAGCAGTTGATGTCACACACATCCTTGTGCTCATCACAGGGACACACACTGTCAACTGAAAGACACAGCAATGCTCAGGTTAGTTAGACAGATATTCACCTGTCTTAAACTGTCTCCATCTTATTAAAAAAACTGAACATATTCTGGGCTGTGTTACACAGATGTAACCTTGGTGTGGTTATATGCGGTATGAATATACAGTACATTACAAGGCCACTATATGTATACATGCATTTTACAAAACTATGTCTTACTTTATAAATATAAGTAATGTTTACATATGCATATATTGTTAGCATGTGTGTTATATTTAGAAGCATGTACAGTATGTATCTGCATGGATGTGTATGACACTACCATAACTAACTAGCAAAAGCTTTGTAGAACATAGTGTAGCCCTAAGATGGCTAGCTATTCAATATAGGAGCAAGAATTGAGGACGTCGTGCGGTTTAGTTACAGATTAATTTACCGTTAGTGACAGGAGTGAGTAGGCGGCCGGAGGCGGGCAGGGGCTTGGCGGGCACGGTCGGCTGAACCGGCTCTTCTGTGCTGCTGGAGCTCGGTGTTGGGCTTGTTGAGTCAAACTCCGTAGGCTGTGTAGTTGTATAATTGTCCATAAAGTTATATGTGACGTTCTGGTCACCAACCATCGCGTTCAAGTTGTAGCTCGTTGTACTTTTGTTTGTAGTGAGGACAGTAAACAAGAGAAATAACCAGAACACAGCAGCTAACACCGCCATCTTTGTTTAATCGTTGCTATGGTTCTTGTTCTTGTTCTTGTTCTTGTTCTTGTTCTTCTTCTTCTTCTTCCGTTAACGGGTTACTGCTTTTTCTTAAATATTACCGCGACCTGCTGTCGAAGCAGGGAACTGTCGCCCTGCAGCCTGCCGGAGGACCGGAGGGTATTGAGAGTTGAGCACATCGAGACACGGTGAATGATGTTGCTCATGTGTTTTTCACAAGTCATTTTACAGCATGTTCACATTACCCGAGTACCTGAAAGGCATTGTCGACTTTACTTAACTTGATTTTACTTAATTAGCTGCAATCATATGTCCTAATATGGGGGTCCGGTGTCGTGTTTAAGGGAACCTCGGAAGTGCCCAGGATGCGAACTGGCACCTCTCTCATGGTGAGTCCACAATCTAATCCTGTTGTAGCCTACTCTAGGAGGCGTAGGAACAAAAACAAACATTGAAATATTATCATCTCATAAATATATGTTAGAAAACAGTTATCTATTTACACATCCAGCAGATAAAGAGCAACATAAGAATTCAATGGAGCCGTGTTTCTGCCTCCCTTAACTCCAACCAGCACTCTTCTTAGTTTGGACTTCAGCTCAGATACATGTTGTATTTTGCTAGGTCCCCATTGTAAATAATAACTTGCCTGGTTAAATAAAGGTTAAATAAAATCAAAAAAGAATAATGAATTATTTTCTTGCAGTCAGTTTGAGATTTGAAGGAAGGATTCTTTAGATTAAACTCCCTCATCGTGTTTGTAACCTGAGACCTCATTGACCTATCTGTTAACATTCTGGTTGCAGTCTTTTAGTAATCCACAAGATGGCAGAACAGGACAGTGAAACACAGGAAACTTCAGTTTACCACAGCACACAGAACAGTGATGTGATTAGACATTAATATGCTGCATTAACCTGATTTATTTTTGGAGTGAATGGAACATGATCAGCAACACGTTTCAATCAAGGGAGGCCAACAAACAAATACAGACTCACTCTTTATGTAATTGTTCCTTTATTCATGATACTGAATCATTTGGAGTAAACCTCAAACATTTAATATTTAATTATTGAGTGAGTGTTGAATGTGAGTTGATAGGTGAGTGGAGGAGTAGGAGTGTTATCCACAGCGAAAGAAATTGTATAATGAGAATGGGAATGAGGAGATTAGGAAATAACTATAGAAAGACAGAATTGCTGAAAGGCTGCAAGGTCCCTGGTTGAACTTCCACAGCTTCAAGTCACTCTGATTGGTCGTCTGATCCCATAAAACATTTCATGTGTGCCAGAACTTGAGATCCAAACTAAAGCCCTTTTCACAGCAGCCATTTTGACAGGGTAAACACAGGTGTAATTGATCAAATTAATTATAGTCCTGTTCACAGCCATTCCAGTAAGCTAGCATGCACAATACCAGGCCCATAATTAATGTTATTAATTACTTCTGCGTTTACCCTGCAGTGGCTGCTGTGAAAAGGGCCTATTAGGTCTAGCTCAGCTGTAAACGTGGAATTCCCAACTGTAATTTATCAGTCTATAACATGTTAGAACATAGTGAAGCATTGTGATTCTAATCTCCACAAAGGCTATGTGTTCCATATCAAACACAGACATGCAGCAATCCTCACGTTTCAGAAGCTGAAACCAGAGAAGGACAAGCATTTTCACTTCAGAAATGATTTAAAACAATTAATTGTTTATCACCTTTTAGCAAACATTTTTCTGTAAATGAACTAATCAACTTTCCTGCTAGGAAATACTGTTGAGCTCTGTTTATGCAGCTTGCCAAACGTAAGTAGCTGCTAAATGCTGCACTATGTTCACCAGCTAGTCTCTCACTGTGTCTGTCTGTTGCTCGTGCTGCTGCTGCTGCTGCTGCTCTTCCTGCTAGTGCTGCTGCTGCTCCTGCTCCTGCTAGTGCTGCTCCTGCTAGTGCTGCTAGTGCTAGTGCTGCTCCTGCTAGTGCTGCTCCTGCTAGTGCTAGTGCTGCTCCTGCTAGTGCTAGTGCTGCTCCTGCTAGTGCTAGTGCTGCTCCTGCTAGTGCTAGTGCTGCTGCTAGTGCTAGTGCTGCTGCTAGTGCTAGTGCTGCTGCTAGTGCTAGTGCTGCTGCTAGTGCTAGTGCTGCTGGAAACAAGGGTGATGAGAGCGGTGAGTCTAAATGAAAACAGTAAAATTATATCAATAAATACTTGTTTGAAAGCTCTGAGGCAGGTAGAAGCTTGTTTGCTAGCTAAGTCTATGATGTTTCAAAGAGCCCTATATATCCTGATGAGAAATGTAATTTTTTTTTTTAAACCCAGTAGTTTTCATGTTGTCTATTTCTGACATTAGTAATTCTGGTGAAGACAGAGACTTTCCTGCAGCATAACAAACCTGTGCTATTATTTATTATATATTTCACTCTCTCACACACACACACACACACAGATATAAACCTTTAATTAAACAAACAGTGAGTGACCTCAACTACTGAAGTCAAAAGGGGTACTTCACCTTTTTTCACACTCCTGATTAAAATCTGACTCCTTGACCTCTGACCCCTTCCTGTCTTTCTATTTGAATGGGCGTGTGCAGCTTGTGTTTCCTGTTATATTACACACACCGCTCATTTATTCATTCTCAATGGCCATTAAGGCGGCGT
>CALSBV010006670.1:236077-252118 GCA_943590825.1 Bovichtus diacanthus | reverse complement strand
ACACACACACACACACACACACACACACACACACACACACACACACAGACTGCTATTTTACTGGGGTTCCACTTTGGTGCTCTGCTCTGTAGGGAGACCTCTGTCTTATGGGGACTGCTGTGTGTGTGTGTGTGTGTGTGTGTATCATATATGTGCACTCAGTGTTTCTCTTTGTTGGTGTGTGCAGCCATTGAGTGAGGTTAAAGCAGTGTCAAAGCGAAGCGGATGATGAATGGTATTAGTTTAAGTCTGTCATTACGGACTGGTGTTTTATGTAGGGGTCAACTCTAATGGAGAGGAGAGGACACAAGCGAGTGCACACTTTCTTCTTTACTCCCTCCCAGCTCTTAGTTTTAAAGCCCAAAAAAACTCCCAAAAGCATCAGTTCCTCTTTTCCCCTCTCAAGTCCTCCAAGCATGCTGTGCACCACCTGATCCCTCCACTGTCCAAGCAACAAAGCATCACTCTTTGCTCAGTTTACCCGTGCAGATGAGGCCCTTTCATACCGGGACAGGGTGTCCTGCAGACATTGAACATCCCCCTGGCTTCTAACAAAGATGTTAACGTTGTCCATATAAGCAGAAAGAGTAGGAGGACGCTCAAGGCCACGGGACCCCAGCAGTGAAAGACCCTTGAGCCGACTCCTCAACCTTCACAGCAAAGGCTCAATAGCCAGGCTATGTAGGGTGCATCCCCCTTCTTCTATATTTCATCGAGGAGCGAGGAGATATCTCTGAGGAGCGATGTGCGAGGATACACAAGAGCATCCTTCACGGAAGTCTTTTCCCTGCGACACGCCCACTTACTGGATATCAGTTACTGATTGGACGCTGCAGCTGATCGGACTGATCTGACACATTTCAACATCACTGTGGAGTTTCATACCGCAGAGAAGACAGAAAACAGATCAAACTCAAGTGCATCACTTCTTAAGTTTTATATATTTATACTGCTTTATCATCTAGTTAAAATCTGTGTTGATAAAAAACAAAAGTCTCGACAGCTGTTGAAGTCAACTGAAAGCTGATCCAGCTGTGATCGGAAACGCTCCAGAGGAAAAGACGTCTCATTTCTCTTAAAGCACATTTCCTCGTTTCCTCTCTCCTCGCATGGCTTCCTTGCGTCTCTCCATGCACCCCAGATGGAAGACACAAGAAAAGACACGAGGGAGGGAAACGTGGATGCAATTTAAAAAACTTGGAATGCACCCATAGTTGTCTCAAAATAGGACAACGCTGTCTTGTCCCTCGCCGTAGAGTAATTGGCCGACTCAGCCCTGCCCCCATCTTCACCATACCCTGTGGACCACTATCCAATAAACACAATAGAACATTATAGGTCTAAAGAGACAATATGAAGAGTAACACTTTGAAATCTACAAACATCCATGACATCATGCATAAAGAAAATGTTGTCCATAATTGTCCTGTCAGGAATAAGTCAGCTCCAAGGATGTTCCCTAATTGCTTGATGTAGTTGCTTGAGAGGCCATCAATCCCTGGTGCCCATCCTGGTTGATCACGTCTGACAGCTCCTCCATTGTCAGCTCGCAGTCGAGAGTAGCTTTCTTCTCTGGGCTGAGTTCAGGAAGTCCTTCTATGAGATCCTCACGGCACACATTGCTGCACTGTTGTGCAGAGGTCAGTTTAGAAATCCATCGCATGGCTCCTCATCTCGCCCGGAATGGTGGTGACTCTACCTCCTGGCAGCTTCAGGCAGGTCATCTGCTTCCTCTGAGCCCCCGGTCTCTCCTGGTTGAAGAAGAAAGAGCTCGGTGCATCCATTTCTTTTATTTGGAGGAAGCTAGACCTGACAAGAGCCCCTTTCTCCTGCAGGAAGGAGCTCAACTCCAACTTCTTCTCCTGCAGCTGATGACCAGCAGAGGGGTTAGAGTCTCTTTGTAAGCCCTGTTCCATGTTCTTAATGTTGGCTTCTAGTTCCTCAACTGCTGCTTTGAGTTATGTAGGAGAATTAGAGGTGTACTGTTGACTAAACACCCTGATTTGTGCCTTACCAACCCCCCACCACAGCTTCAAGGAACGGAACTATACTTTTTTAAGTTCCCACTGCTGCCAGAACTGCTCAAAGCTCTGGCAAAAGTACAATTTGTTCTTCAAACACCAATGTGATTTAACCCTTCCCCCTGGTGAAATTATCAAAGTTATTCTACTGTCAGCCAATCTAGAGTTGAAGTCATGCGGCACTCACCCTGTTGTTTTTTACCCTCACCCAGGTACACCGTCTTGCTTGTGGAGGTTTCCCTCCATGTGTCTATTAGATCTAAGTGTGTCACAATATCGTCTAGGCTTGCAGATGACTGTGAGTGTAGTTCCTGACTTGTCCTATCTATTGTAAAATCCACTTTGCAATTAAAATCCCCACCAATATGAAATGGTCATTTTAGTGGTTTTCTAATTACTTTTTTAGTAAGTTGAAAAGTCCTACTCTTTCATTGTCCTGATTTGGGGCATGTGTATTAATAAAACAGTGCTGTCTATTTTTGCCCTTACGAAGAGTAGCTTTCCCTTCACCATTTCAGAATCAGAAATCCAGAATCAGAAATCCTTTATTAGTCCCACAGCGGGGAAATTTACATGGTTACAGCAGAAAGGTAAAAAAGGATACAATAAAAACACACGTGAACACTACAATTAAGTGGATGGTTAAGTAGGTAAATAAAGTGCGAATACTGTGGTACTGGGCTAAATACAACAATAGTAAGAATGGATAGTAAGTGTAAAAATATTGCACAGAGATATTGCACATAGCAGTGTGATTTCACAGTCTGAATTGGTGAGTGTGTGGTGGTCTACCAGGGGCCGTGGAGATTGTACAGCCTGACTGCTGCAGGGAGGAAGGACCTGCGGTATCGCTCCGTGTGAGACCGCGGGTGAAGCAGCCTGTCACTGATGGAGCTGTTCAGTGCGGACAAAGTGTCCTGGAGGGGGTGGGACATCTTGTCCAACAGGGATGACAGCTTGGCCATCATTCTCCTGTCTCCCACCACCTCCACAGTGTCCAGAGGGCTCCCCAGGACAGAGCTGGCCTTCTTTACCAGTTTGTTAAGTCTCTTCCTGTCAGCAGCAGAGATGCCGCTGCCCCAGCAGACCACTCCATAAAAGATGGCTGAAGCCACCACAGAGTCAAAAAAGGTCCTCAGGAGTGCCTCCTGCACTCCAAACGACCTGTCTCCTCAGCAGATGGAGTCGGCTCTGTCCTTTCTTGTACAGAGTCATTGAATTGTCTGACCAGTCCAGTTTATTGTTCAGGTGAACACCCAGATACTTGTAAGATTTTACAATCTCAATGTTCGTTCCCTGGATGTTCACTGGTGAAGGTGGAGACTGTTTGCGTCTTCTGAAGTCCACCACCAGCTCCTTGGTCTTCCCTGAGTTGAGCTGGAGGTGGTTCTTCTGGCACCAGAGAGCAAAATCCTGAGTAAGTTCCCTGTACTCCTTGTCGTCACCATCAGAGATGAGGCCAACAATAGCAGAGTCGTCGGAGAACTTCTGCAGGTGACATTTTGCCGTATTGTGGGTGAAGTCTGCGGTGTAGAGGGTAAAGAGAAACGGCGCCAGAACCGTTCCCTGGGGGGCCCCCGTGCTGCTGACAGTCTCCCGGGTCCTCACGTACTGTGGACGATTTGTGGGGTAGTCCAGCATCCAGGTGGTGAGGTGGCGGTCCACCCCCGAGCGCTGTAGCTTGTCTCCCAGAAGCAGGGGCTGGATGGTGTTGAAGGCACTGGAGAAATCAAAGAACATGATTCTCACAGTGCTCCCAGCCCTCTACAGGTGAGAGAGAGATCTCTGTATGAGGTAGATGACAGCGTCATCCACCCCAGTGCCAGGCTGATAGGCGAACTGTAGCGGGTCCATTGATAGTCTCACAAGGGGCCGAAGATATCCAAGGACCAACCTCTCCAGGGTCTTCATCAGCTGCGATGTCAGCACCACCGGCCTGTAGCTGTTTAAGTCCTTGGGACGAGGGGTCTTTGGCACAGGTACCTCACAAGATGTTTTCCACAGCTGTGGTACCCTCCCTTGTTTCAGGCTCAGGTTGAAGAGTAGCTCCACTATCCCGCACAGCTGGTCTGCACCCACAGCTGGATCAGTAAGCTATACATTTTAATGAGATACTTGTGGCCTCTCCTGCTGCTGCACAATAACATCAACATTTGTACATCCGATCTGCATGAGATGGAACAGTGTCTCATTTGTCAGTCTGTCTCTTCTTGACTTGATCTGCTTCATTGTAGAGAAGTTGCTCTCGCGGATGTATATGCTGCCAAACATGCTGGCCATTGAGAGCGGAGATGAGAGGATTGGAAAGCAGTCTCCAAAAAGGAAACTCCCCTCTCCTGGTACTTTGCTAGAAAGAAGGGGTCTGACTGCAGTTCGCACATTTCAAGCTGAAACTCAGGGGGCTGCTCGCTGATAGAGTGGGGTCAGTGAAGAACACGATGCGTGGTTGCATGCCGTGGCAATCTTGAAAGCGGTTCTTAAACTGTTGCTGCAGTGTTTCTATGTCGGCTCTATACTTGGGTAATGTTTTCTCACATTCAGGGGCATCTCTTCACATGAGGGGAAGTGTGCCAAATTAGGACGGTCCGATGAAAATCCTTCTTTAAACAGAGTCAGTTTAGTAAGAAATGCGTTCATGTGCGCATATAGATCTGACACAGTTTGGCATCTTCCCTGTAACTGCATATTCAGGCGATTAAGATGCGATGTAATGTACGCAAGGAAGGCCAGGTCGAGGAGAAAATCTGTATTCCTGAGTTTTGCGCGGTACGCACTTGTATCACATTAGATCAGACATGCCCAAAGTCCGGCCCCCGGGCCAAATGCGGCCCGTGTTCATATTTCCACTGGCCCGAAGCCTCTGTCATAAAATCAATAATATGTGGCCCGCCAGTACTGTTGTCCACAGTATAAAATACACGCGTAAAAAAAGCAATTTTATATTTCACCACAGGATGGCAGTAAACTTGTGGCCGAACTCTCGCGACCCCGTTTTGCGCTTGATCTGTTTTTTGCCCATTTCTAAAATGGCAACTGGAAATAAGAAAAGGAAAGTTGACAGCGAGGGCCGCCGTTTCCAGGACAAGTGGAAATCGGAATATTTTTTCACTGAGTTTGGAAACAACTGTGTCTGCCTAATTTGCCAAGAGACTGTGGCTGTGTTCAAGGAGTTCAATATAAAGCGGCACTACCAGACGAAACATGCTAATTACGACAAGCTAACTGGGAACGAACGCCGTGAAAAATTTAAGCAACTGGAAGCTGGTTTAACAGCACAGCAACGCTTTTTCACAAGAGCCAGTGAGTCGAATGAAAATGCTGGAGGCAAAAGGAGTGGAGTTTGAATTTTTTTCGTTAGCCTGCGACGAAAGTACGGATGCTTCCGACACTGCTCAGTTACTGATTTTTTTGAGAGGAGTGGACAGTGAAATGAACGTGCGTGAAGAGCTACTTGACCTCCAGAGTCTTAAGGACCAAACAAGAGGGAAAGATTTATTTGCTGCTGTTTGTTCCGCCGTAGATGACATAAAACTACAGTGGAATAAAATCACGGGGATTATTACGGATGGCGCACCTGCCATGGTTGGCGAGCACAGTGGATTATCAACCCAAGTGTGTAACAAAGTTAGCGAAGAAGGAGGTAAAGCTATAAAACTCCATTGCATTATTCACCAACAAGTTCTATGTGCCAAACATCTGAAATATGATCACGTTATGAAACCGGTGATAAAGGCTATTAATTATATTCGCTCCAAAGCCCTGTGCCACCGCCAGTTTCAGCAATTTCTACTGGATATCCACGCTGAATACGGAGATGTTGTGTATCACACTGATGTAAGATGGCTCAGTCGGGGGTCTGCACTGCAGCGTTTCTACTCCCTTAAAGAGGAAATTGGACAATTCTTGGCAAAAAAGGGACAACCGATGCCAGAACTAACCGATCCTGTTTGGCTGGCTGATTTTGGATTTTTAGTTGACATAACCCGACATCTGAACACCCTGAACACGAGCCTTCAGGGGAAAAATGCAGTGATAAGCCAACTGTATTCACATATCAAAGCCTTTCGGACCAAGCTGCTACTTTTCCAAAGTCACCTGTCACAAACGCAACCCAATACCACACATTTCCAATTTCTGCAAGAAATAATGACCCGTTTTCCAGCGCACAATATCAGCGCGCAAATGAGGAGGTATGCTGCAAACATCTCATCTCTGGCTGAGGAGTTTCAACAGCGTTTCAGGGATTTTGCAACTATTGAAAAGGAGATCACGCTTTTTTCCTCTCCTTTTTCCGTGGATCCCAGTGACGTTCCAGCCCACCTGCAGTTGGAGCTCATTGAGCTGCAGTGTGACACGGAGTGTTGCAGCCGGCACCAACAACTCCCTCTTGTCAACTTTTACCAGCAGCTGGATAAAGACAGGTAGAGAGAGATTCGAACATTTGCTAAGAAAATGTTGAGCTTGTTTGGCTCGACATACTTGTGCGAGAAGACATTCTCAGTTATGAACATGAATAAGAACCGTGTGAGGACAAGACTAAGTGACTCCCACCTGCGTGACATCTTGCGCATTGAAACCACCGCTTTTGAGCCAGACCTGTCCCATTTACTGCAGTCGAGATCTCAGTATCACCCTTCGCATTAATGCAAACATGTTATTTGTTGATTCTTTGTTTATTTGTTTGAGTTTGAGTCACATTTCATAAAATACTTTATTTGCATTTAATTTATTTTTATTTTAACCTTCATTTATCCAGGTCAGGCAGTTATCAGATCTACCTAGCAGCAGACAGCATAGTAAAACAAAGCAAAATAAAAGGAAATACAAAAAAGCATTCCCCTCGTCGGTAGCATGTAAAATTCATGCTGGCCCGTATGACAATTTTTTTACGTCAATGTGGCCCCTGAGGCAAAAAGTTTGGGCACCCCTGCATTAGATGGTGTCCTCCAAGAACACAAGGATTTCAGCGCGTAGTGCCAAAAACCTTTCCAAGCATTTCCCACGGCTCATCCACCTTATCTCTGTGTGCATCTGTAAATCACCGTACGCGGCGTTCACTTCATCCAAAAAGGCTACAAACTTCCTATGATTGAGAGACCGTTTCCCTACTCGAATGAGATTGGTAGCCTTGTTCACTAAATCCATGACATGGCTGAAGTTCAATGATTTGGCACAGACAGCCTCCTCCTTTCTGTTATCAAAATGAAATTGGATTTAGCTTAAATTTCTTACGAAGAATACCCACATTCATAACCATAAGAATAGCTAACAATAACGTTACCCACCTGATGTATGATGCAGTGCAGTATTGGACAGTCAACGCCGCTCTGGCGGAGGAGGCCGGCAAATCCAGTGCATTTTCCTTGCATTGATGGCACACCATCGGTAAAAACAGCTGAGAGGCCTCCATGCTCATGTACAACATTTTCAACAGCGCTGAAAATATCTTGTCCTTTGGTAGAGCCATGCAAAGATACCAGTTTCAATAACTCCTTGTGTACTTCAAATGAACTGTTAATGTCTCGTGTGTATATGAGAAGCTGACTAACATCAGTCACATCGGGGTTCTCATCCAACGCTAAGGAAACATATGCATGCATGACTTGTTTCAGCTTTCCCTCAACATGATTTTGAATGTCAAAAATTCTTCGAGTCACTGTTCGATGGGACAAAGAGACGGTTTCAAAATTCTTAGCCATGTTGTCATCTCCCAATGCTTTAGCCGTCTCGACTGCACACCTCTTCACCATTTCGCCGTCCGACAGGGGCTTCTTAGCTTTAGCAAGCTCAAGGGAAACAGTATAAGACGCCGTGAGAGACGATTCCCGTGTAGTCGTGGCTCTGGCAGAAAGGGTCTGCTACCGGTATACTTTCCCTTTGAGATAAGCGACGATGGCGGCTCTGGCAGCTCCTGTGTACTTGTTGTATTTGTCTATGTGGGTGCTGTTGTAGTGGCGACTTAAGTTGTAATGCTTCATTGCCGATTTAGTTTCAAGACACATTTGAATTCTGTAAACAAATAATCCGTTTCCCATTTTGGCTGAAAGATACGGTTTTCTTGGTCCAGTTTTCTTTTTGGGGCGCTCATGTTTCTTTTCCCACTAGAGGAGGAAGACCGTGAGATCAACACAAGACAATCTGCACTTGGCTGGAGGCCTCCTAAGTTTGGCGGGAGCGCCCTCTAGCGGTGAATAGTATGAACTACAAATGGGGCAACTGTGAAACCAATAATTTTTATTGATTTTGGCAAATTGACTCACATGCTGCACAAAGTGAGGGCGGGGGCTGCATGCGCCAGTTGCCCATCCCTGCTCTAGGGTCTGCCCTTTACTCCAGAGGCACCAGCCCGCTGTTTCTGGCTTGGGTTGGTTCACGGTACAATGGTGTTCAATGAGTGAAAATGGAGCCAGGGCTGAGTTGGCCAATCCCTGTACAGTGGGGGTTAAGACAGTGTTGTCCTATCTTAGCTATTGACACTAATGTACAGGTTTGAAGGTCAGCTCAGTGGTCTCTCACTGCATGGGTCGTCTAATCCAACTGTGTCTCCTTATGCAGATGGTGTTGATAGTTTTGTCTCCAACCAGGGGGATGTTCAATGTTTGCAAGATACCCTGTCTCTGTATTTAAGGCCTCATCTGCACAGGTGAACAGGGCAAAGAGGGAAGCTTAGTTGGTGGGACTGTAGAGGCATCAGGCAGGATACACTCCTCTCCTTGCTCTGGATCGAGGTGCGCTCTGTATCTGTTGTTGTGTACAACCCTCCACTAGAGGTCTGCTGTCTGCTTTCTTAATGGGCCGCTTGTACAGGGACCACCATTTACCTTTCGGGGAAATGTCTGGACCAAAAAACTCAGTCCACCTGGACTCCTTCATCCCAAGACCGTAGGTCCAGAACCTTAATGCATTTGGTAGACTGTTTTGTCCCTCCAGCCTGAAACTTTTCCAGTTTGGGGGTGAGTTGTGAAAGACAGCAGATGATCTCCTCCTTCCTGCCATTCCCCCACAGCTGGGGAGATAGACGAAGAGGGGAAACTTTACTCACTTCCTCCACCACTGGTAGTGTGGTGACTTCCACCACACTTTGTGTGCTCCGATTGAACACTTTCAGATCCTTGTACCTCTTTTTCAGCCATACTAACAGGCAACACATTACAGTTCATTACAAACACTGCATCATCTTCTTTAATGATTTTTCAAATCCCACATTCCATTCCTTTCTATAGTTTTTATTTTATTTAATTCCATGACAATTCTTTGCACATTTGAGAGTTTTTCAACTGATGTTATGGCTTCCTTCTTTGAATGCATTAAGCCATAAGAAATAAGAAACACAACAAGGTTTGAGTTACTGAAGTTCAACAGGTTACTCACAGTTCGGTGTCTAGTGGTAGTCCAGTTGATGAATGAGCTGAAAGGCAACTGTGTGTGTGTGTGTTTCAAATCATGTGTAGTTTTCCCACTTGAAAGGGATAGATGCATCTACCCGAAGATTTTTAACTGTATTCAACTCAATGACCAAACAGCTTTTTTCTTTTTTGTCTTTTTGTTTTTGCAGGTTCAGCTAATTAGTTTGATAGTTTAGTTAGACAGTTCCATTAGTTCCATCATTCACTTAGATATAAGGCATTAGTCATTAGGAGTTAGGCATTAGGTGTTGTTCTCAGAAAAGATTGAAAAAATAAAAGATATTAAGAAAATAAAAAATAAATATACATATATTGTATGTATATAAAACACACTATTACAAATAAATGTAAATAGGCAAAATAAAAACATCTATAAATATTCTGTAAATATTGCAAACATTCCATTACATTAAGCATCAGCACCTTATTTCACTTCATTTACTCATGTTTCAATGCAAAAAAAGCTTATTTACAGCTGCTGCCATAATATTAACAACAGGTAATGTACGTAATATAACAGGTCAGGTATTTTATTTATATTCAGATAATATATGTAATTTCATTGCATTTTAACTTCTCTTTAAATTATGCAGTCCTTCATAATCAACCACTAAGCTCATAACATCATAACATGCTCTATATCATTCATTGTTTCACCACGTTTGTGACAAAAATTGAACCAGGATATACTTCAAATGCAATTAACAAACAATCAACAGCCAAAAATACCATCAGATTTGCAAACAGACTTTTACAACCAACAAACAATTTATGAGTGAATACAAGCCATAGCCATGTACAACAACAAGTTTAGTTTATTGAGCCACGCAAACAGGCTTCCAATTCCAGTGTCATAAAGTTAGTGCTGGCCCAAACTGGTAGCAGCAGTGATCTTCATGAGCGATCTTTGCTCGGTAAACAGTCTCTCAAACTATTTTAAAGTTCAGCATCTTAACGGCAGCCTCTCCAGACTTCAGAGATGAATCAGGCCTACCCAGTCTTTCTGCAGATCGCAGCACTGTTAAAAAACAGCATCCTCTCCTAGCACTGTGTTTGTTTGCACGGCCCTTGTTCACTTCTGCACTGCTCTGTGACGCTGAGTGGTGCTCTTTATGGCTTCGGGCAGTGCTCAGGCAGATTGGTTTCATCGAGTTTGCTTTCTGAATATCCCGTTTATTAGTGGATTCTTCTTAATTTCCAACAGTTGACATTTTTTTGTGTACTATGTCCTATTAGTTTTAGAGAATTGCAGTTTGACTTTAAACATCCCACTAGTTATTTTCCATGGACACACTGGGGAGATCGCAAGCTTTAAAGGCAACGTTCATGGTTCCAGATCACTTTTCTTAACCATGATAAGATATATTGCTGACTTGACTCTCTTTTCCTTTTTACCTCATCATAGCTGGATGCCTTGTTTTTGCATTCAGAACTTTTGTCACAGGAACACAGGTAGCTTGGGAAGATCCTGATGTTGACAATGCTTTTGCTGTCTGGATTGGTAGTAATGAGTCTGCAAGCTTGAATTGCTCCCTCAGTGCATTTTGATTGCTTTTCTATTTAAAGGCTAACACCTAACACCTAATGCTTAACACCTAAGGACTATTGCCTTTTATGTAACTTAATGAGGAACCTAATTTGCAAAAATGCAAAAATAAGAGAAAAAAGTAAAAAGCTGTTTTGTCATTGAGTTTGAATCCAGGTAAAAATCTTCAGGTAGATGCCCTTTAAAGTAGGGAAGCTGCACATATTCTAAACATAACTTGACAGTAAAAAAACTAGAAGACTGTGAAACTAGAGAACCTGGGAACGGAACAGCAATGAAATGGTAAATGGACAGCATTTATATAGCACTTCTCTTGTCTTTGAGACCACTCAAAGCTCTTTCACAAGTCAGCATTCACACACTCATTCATACACTGGAAGCAGAGGCTGCCATACAAGGTGTCACCTGCCCAGGAGAGATTCACACACAGCAATTGGAGCAATTTGGGATTCAATATACACAAAAGACACTTCAGCATGTTGACCGCAGTGACTGCACCAACCTTCCGATTGGTGGACAACCACTCCACCTCCTGAGCCACAGTCACCCCAATCAAGACAATCCAGTTGGGATAAGACAACATCCAAGCAGAATCCAAAAGTTGCACTTACCTTTTCATCTGTGGACAACCTGGGAAATCAGTTGAGCAACTTAAGGTGGAGAGCAAATAAACTGTCCAAGGACACAATCATCAGCTGGAACGGGCCAGTGTGGTATGTGAGTCACCTCATTGCTCCAAACCCGCACTCTGTCACAACCCCAGTGAGAATCGTTTGGAACAGCAGCCAAAAGTTCAGAGGCGTAAGCTTGAACGACATGCTAACGAAAGGTCCAGATTTGTGCTGTTCTTCTCAGATTCAGGTGTGGAGTATACCCTTCTCTGGGCGACATAAAAAAGATGTACAACTCAGTTTGGTTGGAAGACCAGAAGCACACCTGCATAGTTCCTATGGCGCGACTCCGAGGATGAAGAGCTGGGAGAATATGCAATCACAAGATTAACCATGAGAGACAAGCCAGCATTGCAGAGCTAGCAATGCGCAAAACTGCTAACCTCCCTCCTTTCACCCACCTCAAGGTACTCCAAAACGACATATACGTTGTTGACATTCCACATCCCACAACAACAATGACCAGCTGAAAACCATCACAGCAAATGTGCAGCACATCTGGAAGGCTGGAGGTTTAGAATTCAGAGACAAGATGCCAAACCTCCTGAGATGAAGAGAGCTGCTCAGCCAAGTGTCAGGACTGTATGAACCTGTCATCTTGGTAACTCCTGATAGACAGGAGGGAGCTTTTCTGTTAAGAAGGGCATTCCATGTGGCAAAGAGTGAAAGTTGTCCAGTCAAAGACACATTTGACATAACAGTTTCAGATGGCCTCAAGTTAATTGGACCACAAAGGGGATGCGGTCAACGTAGAGATGCACTGAGCAGTGTTTGCTTCATGCCTGAAAAAGTACTTTTAGCTGCACAGTCGAATCCAAGTTGAAAGGTGGTACCATTTCGTATATGCATCCATCCCTTTCAAGTGGGGAAGCTGCATAGATTCTAAACATAACTTGACAGTGTGTGTGTGTGTGTGTGTGTGTGTGCGTGCGTGCGTGCTAGCGTGTCAAACTCTGTCAAACAATCCAAAAATGATTTGCCACTGTAACCCAAAGCAAAGAAATAAGATAAACATAAACTTCTACTTTGTCAAAAGAACGGCTAACTTATTTAAAACCTGTTGAAAAACAATTTTGGCTCTTGGCGTCCTGAAACTGCATGCACTGTACACAGCTGGTACTAATGACTATGATGTCATCAACGAGCCACCAAATTAACAACAATTCAATGCCATGGTTGGTCACATGGGGGTGGGCACATGTACCAACCACACAGTCTAGTTCAGGGGTGCCCACACTTTTTCAGCTTGGGAGCTACTTTTAAAATGACCAAGTCAAAATGATCTACCTACATTAAAAAGTACGGGAATACGTTTTATGTTGTCCTGTGCCACATACACCGCAAGACCCCAGGTACAACTTTTATTACCAGGAAACTACCACCCGTTAACCACAACACACCGGGGGTCCCCCCCTCCGGGACATAACTCTCACCCATGGTGGCAAAACACACAAAACATGAACACGCATAATTAAACAACACCACTTACGGACAAGTCTGCGCACACATCAACAACAACAGAACATCACAAATCGTCCAAATAACCCCAAAACCCGAACATCCCCACAAACCCCCACAATCCCTCAGGCCTCTACATTACCCGCGTGGCTATATGGCGGCAAAAGCATTAACTGAGCTAATCATATTGACCACGGTTTTGTCTTTTCCTTGCAGCTCTAAATTAAGGTCATTCAACATGTTGGTCAGATCGGTTAAAAATGCCAAGTCTAGCAGCCACTGATCGTCATTTAGTTGGTTGTATTCTGCATGTTTAGTGACAAGAAGAAACTCTTTTATCTCCGGACAGAGCTCTCGAAATCTCTGCAGGAATTTCCCCCTACTAAGCCATCTCACATCAGTGTGTAGCAACAACTCAGAATGGTCGCAGTCAGCCTTCTCCAGATGCGAACGGAACAGTCGTCTTTGAAGAGATCTGGCTCGAATAGAACAGGCGATCTTCATTGCTACATCCATTATCTCTTTCATGTTAAGCATTTTTGCGCATAATGCTTGTTGGTGTATTATGCAGTGATAATTGAGGAAGTCGGGGAAAGCATCGCCCTCCCTGCACTTGGCAATAAATCCATTCGAGCAGGCAACCATTGCGGGCGCACCGTCCGTAGTGATTGACACCAATTTGCACAGAGGGAGCTGGGTCTTCTCGATGAAGTTTTTGAAAGACTGAAAAATGTCATCTCCCCGCGTGTGGTCTTCCATGGGCAGTATTGTTAACATCTCCTCTTTTGCAGTCATATCTGTAAACACCATCCGAATAAAAATACACAACTGAGCTGTATCACTTACGTCTGTAGACTCGTCCAATTGCAGCGAGAAACAATATTTCCGGTTGTTTTTAAAGTCCCGAAACAACGAGTCAGCTGCTTCAACGAATGCCTCTTTTATCATCTCTTCATCTTGGAAGGACTTCTTGTGCTTAATGATGGCGTGACTCACCCTGAACGATGCTTCGGTGGCTGCCTTCGCTTTTGAAGTCACCTTTGTGAGAAATGCCTGCTGTCCGGACAACCGGGACTTCAGTTCCTTCACCTTTCTCTTTCTCAGCTCGCTTTTTGGATGGAAGTCAGTGTCGTACGTTCTGTGAACTGTCCGAAAGTGCCGCTCCACATTTCCCTTCTTCGAAATAGCGATCATAGAGTTGCAGATCAGACAAACGCACTTTGAATTTGACATGGTGAAAAAAAAGTCCTCCTCCCATTCTGGATGGAAGTTGTAAGTTTTTGGTTTCTTACTTGGTCCAGCTTCCCCACTCATTTTTATATCCTTTCTTTAGCAGAATTGTATAAATTGGAAGGCTAACTAGCTAATCAGCTCGCGGTGATTTGCAGCTGGCGGGGTTGACCACGCATGCGTGGTGAACTGCGTGTAAGAAAAGATGAGATCTTAGACTGGCTGACCTGTACGTCAATCAAGTGGCAAATGCCATAGTGAGGATGGATGATAGGCTAACTTTTAATTACATTTTTTTTTTTTTTCAATGCCATGCGATCTACCCACACTACCTTTGCGATCGACCGGTCGATCGCGATCGACGTACTGGGCACCCCTGGTCTAGTTCATTATATTAAGGAGTTTAACTTTCCATTAAATATCAAAGGGATTCTATCCTCTAGGGAACATAAAAAAGCACAGGAAGTTCAATTGCAATTACTTAGTTATCTGTGTATAACGTTAATATACTATACTATACGGCAAAGGTATGAGGACAGGACTGTCCAAAATACAATAATATTTTAGATAATAGTGTGCTTCAAATGTTCTTAAAACAGTTTGCGGAAGACCATTTTCTGCGCTAAGCTGGCTCTGGGAAGAAATGTTTTTCCCAGTTTGGTATGTAAGAACTTGATTATCCTGCACAACATCAAACCTATCCAACACCTTTGGGATGAACCTGAACATCAACTGTGGGCCCCAGCCTGATCATCAACATCAGTGTTGCACCTCACTAATGCTCTTGTGTATAAATGTGAACAAATCCAAAGACAGAATCAAGATGGTGGTCTTCGGTAAATTAAATGGTATTATACTCATTACATTTTGATAAATTAAGTACAAGTGGAAATTGTGACATGAAGGTACTTATAAAGGGGAGATCTGGGACAGGTAGAGAAAAATACCACAATGAAAAAAAAATTATGGAGTTTCCAAAACGGAATGGCTTCATCCTCTAAGAAGCATTTATGAGCAGTGCATAATTGAAAACAAATTGCCCATTAGATTAAAATGGCAATTTAAGTCTTCTGATAGCAGTGCTAAAGAAAAGGTCAACCTGTTGTTTTTAAGTTTCACTTTCATTTTTACAACGTAGTAGGTGCAGTTTTGCCCTGTCCTATGTATTAGAATAGAAGCAATAACTATTGATAACATTCAAAATAAGTGTTGACAGTAGTTGTTGTTGAAATATCAAATGCTGGGCCAACATTAAAGTTACATAATAACATTTCTAAATAATAATAAATATTATTAAAATCATTTTTTGTAGTTGTTGTTTTTACATTCAAATGCCCTAATACGCCATGTACCCAGGGAGCAAAAAAAGCCATGTAAATAGAAATTGTATTCAGGAGTGTTGAACAAATGCAACGGTAAGATGTTTGAGATTCAGACTTTAATTGGTGTCATAGACTGCAGCCAATCAGAAACGGGTAAGACATTCAAACTTTAATTGGTGTTAAACACAGCAGCCAGAAATGTGAAAACAATTTGCACTCTTAAGTGTTCCAACGGAAAACGAGCAGCGTACAAAGGAAACAAGTCTGAGCAAGGATTCCTCGTAACTTTAAAAAGAACAAAGCTAACTTGCTTTCACAGTTAGTGTGTGTGAGCCCTGCGCATGCTGTTTCTCACAGTTAGTGTGTGTGAGCCCTGCGCGTGCTGTT
>CALSBV010006670.1:157582-175199 GCA_943590825.1 Bovichtus diacanthus | reverse complement strand
TGTGTGTGTGTGTGTGTGTGTGTGTGTGTGTGTGTGTGTGTGTGACTGAGTTGTACATTGTGCCACAACATTATTAGCTAGTGCAGGGGCAAATACTGTGATCCAAGTTAACAAACACAGGCACACACACACACACACACACAGACATGAACATACATGAATCTCTAGTCATGCGTTGAGAGGATGTAATGAGCAGCATCTGATTGTTGCCACTAATTAACAAAACACACACACACAGTTTCTCTCTCATCATCATTCTGTCATCGTTGCAGCTCTGCCTGCATGATCTCTGTCATCTGAAATGTTAATGGTTCCACTAAAACTAAACTTCCCAACTTTCTAAACTGAGCATATTATCTCAGACACAACGCTTTAATTAACAGCACACACCCACACGTACTGTGTAAATGACTTGAAAAGCAATCATTTTATGATAAATAATGGACCAGATCTACAATCCTACAACAAGTCAACAACAATAAAGAAATTGGTGTAAAAGAATAAAATAAACGATTCCAACATGACTGCAACATGGAAAAAAGGCTTACAAGGCCACAACCAGAGGCTACAACCAGAGGCCAGAGCCCACAGCCAGAGGCCACAACCAGAGGCCAGAGCCAGAGGCCACAACCAAAGGCCAGAGTCAGAGGCCACAACCAGAGGCCACAACCAGAGGCCAGAGGCCACAACCAGAGGCCACAGCCAGAGCCCACAGCCAGAGGCCAGAGGCCACAAACAGAGGCCAGAGGCCACAAACAGAGGCCACAGCCAGAGGCCACAACCAGAGCCCACAACCAGAGGCCAGAGCAAGAGGCCAGAGCAAGAGGCCACAACCAGAGCCCACAACCAGAGCCCACAACCAGAGGCCACATGAGGCTAGTTGTTCATAGTTTATCTAGGTTAGACGTACTTTACATCAAGGAATGTATATTGTGAAGAAGCATGTAACACAACTGCTCTTGGAACATTTGTAGGAGTATTACTGAGTGTGTTTAGTGATTTTGGACATTAACCTGAACTGGATTTTGAAAAGTGGAGGTTATATGTTACCCTGTGAAAGTCATTCACTATGTAAACAGTCTGTTTTCAGCTGCATTTTTTCTTTAAACTACATGTAGGTTTATGCGGTTTGATGTATTTACATCTGAGTGTTTCCAGAAGTGTGTGAATACATGTGTGAATGTGAGCATGCACGTGCCTTTCCTCTCTATAATAGCCACGCTGCTATCAGCCATAGCCTCTCACAGCTACTGCGGGACAACCAATTCCCTTTATCAGGCTACTGATAACAGGCTTTAGCTCTGCTCTGCCATCCCACGTACACATCATCACACACACAGGCCACTAAATAACTAATTAGCTTCTGGGGGGGGGGGGGGGGGTGACCCACCACTCTGACAAAGGCATGCAGCATTTTAATGTAAAAAAATGAAATCAATAAAGGCGTGAGGCGTCGGGCAACTAGCAACCAGCCCCCTCTTAACATTAACAATTATAGTGATTAACAGTGATACCCAGAGCTCATTATTCACAGGCAGCAGTGAGAGAGAGAGGAGAGATAAGCTTGTTTATTGGAGAGGGCCCTTTTCACAAGGTGCAGTCGTTCATCATTTGGGCTGAGGGGGTTGGTGGGATGCGGTGGGGGTGCGGGGGTTGAGGGGCACCACAATTAAAAACACACTGTGACCTTGTGGCTGGAAGGACCTACAGAGGTGGGACATTTAAACAGAGAGAAGAAACACTGGGACGTGCAGCAGCAGTATCCTGCCCTTCGGCAGTCACCATCATCATCATCATCAGAAATAGTTACTAATACTGATAGGATCTCAACTGCCATTATAATATGACTTTAAACACTGTCCTGGTGACTTTCATGCAGCAGCACAAGGTTAAATACAGAGAGAGATAGATTTAATTGTCAACAAATCACTCAATTGTCAATTCTTATACATATAGACAATAAAACAAAAAACATTGTGAATTAGCTATTTTCAACTTTTTTTTGCCTTATGGGGGCAAAGATTAAGGTTTTAATGGCAAAAAAAATTTTTTAAACCCTTTTCTTCCTTTATGTCATGACTGCTCAGTTGACTTTAACAAACAAATGAAGTCAGCAACGTTATGTTTTCCAAGTCTAAAAAAGGCTGACCATGTTCAGTCTTGACCACAGGCTCTGAAAAATGAAAGGTCTTCATTTATTTCAATGAGGTTGGTGCCCATGATATGTTGTGGCAAAAAGTGATCCTGTTCAATTGGTGAGAGAACTCTGAACACACCCATACCGGCCCGTACCCCCCAAGAGACGATACAACTAAACCAATGAACACATTGACTGCCCTCTGTCTCTTTCCATTCTCCACCAGAGCTATTTCAGCTATCAAGGCTTTGAAACAAAGGGACTTTCCAACCATTTAAATGTACCCTCTAACATTTTGGAAAATAGGCCACAATTATTTCCCATGTTACCCAGAGTATGAGAACAGATATATTTTGTTTTATACTTTTAAACCTTATTTCATAGTTATTTGGTGGCTCAATAGTAATTATATTACACATGTTGAATAACTTTACACCATATAAGTAAGACAGCTTTAGAGTTGTTTAAGACACATTAAAACATTTAGCGTGAGCTATAGCATTTTCACCATGCTTCCACTGTTTGTTGGAAGCTAGGCTGAACACATCCTGGATCTTGTTTCCCTCTGATAAAACTTTCCTTTTCTTTCCTTCTGTGCTTGGAAAGTACACTATAGATGAAAAAAGAGATAACAAAGATATGTCTATGTGTTTGGCATGTCTATAAAAGTCCTTTTTGGTCTGGGTTTGTTAATAAAAATGCAAGTTTTTTGGTTGAGAAAGGCCTTGTATCAGTACGACATGCCTCACATTAAACAAGTGCTGTGCACCATCAGCTTTAATTGGTGCTAATTAAACACATCTTTTCATTAGCGTAAATACTGTACGCCCCCCCCCCAGCATTTCTCAATGTTTCTCCAGTCTTTTCATCAATCCCTCCTCCTCCCCTCTGCACTCCAGCACTATGGAGGCTTAATGAGCCGTAAAATATAATTCAGAAATGATAGTGGTCTGAAAGAGATGGAGAGGGAGAGAGAGATGGAGAGATAGGAAGACAAAGACAGTTTATTTTCAGCAGTGTTTCCATATCAGCAATATCTCTTCTACTCTTTTCACAGTAGCCTGAGATATTCCACCCTGCACCATGGGGTCAACACAGGTTCAACACAGATGTTGAGGATAACACAGATCACATGTTTTGGGCACAGACTGTGTGAAGACTGTGTCAAATATGTAAAATAGCTACAGCTAGCTGTCATGTCCTTAATTTGATCCTTCACAGGACGGGATGAACATCTTCTTTGATAGCATTAAGCTTGGACAGATTTTTGAAGGCCAATACCAACATTTGTATTGAGACTATTATGCCAAGTCTTTATTTGTCATATGCATAACAGTTACAATGCAGCAGACATTGGCAATGCAATATTCTCAGGCTCCCTCCAACAATGCTGCTACAAATATATTTAAAAAGGAAAGCACAAGTGATGCGATGGAAACAGATATTTATTCTAGCTTTCAATTTCAGAAATCATAAAAGTGCTGTTCATTTATGAAGATTATCCTGCTGAACAAAACATGTAAGTATCATAATTTTAAGTTTGCCACAGAGTTTATTTTTTGTAATAATCGCAAACTATAATTGAAAAAATCTCATTGTCTTTTTTTTTGGAGGGAACCAGGGCGATGCTAACTACCAGGGTTGGCCTACAAAAATACACTATCACAGCAGCACTCTATTTCCCACATTTAAATGAAACCCCAGTGAAATATTATTTTATGTACTTCACATTATTAAAAAGTGGTAGCTATAATCTGTAGGCAGCCTAAGGTCCAATGACGTCATTCTGCATAATTATAAAGCCATGTGCTTTGGTTAGTTGCAGGGAGAGTGTGTATTTTTGGAGCTTGGTGTATTTTTGGAGCTTGCTGTGGCAGCTGGAATTTCTTTCAATGTTATGATGTATAATGAAAGATAATTTACAATCCACATACACAAAGAAACAGTTTCATGTATAGAACATTTTATATAGAATATAGTTTGATATAATAGTTCTTGGGTAATATAATTTAGTTCAGACAGCCAATATTAATTTCTCAATTAATCATTACAAAAACTTAATAAAGCAGTTTAATAAAGCCCTGTGGGATACTTCAGTAATACCATAGACTCAGAGAGAGTGTGTGTGATTCCATCTCAGTCACTTTCCCTCATATCTCATTTCTATCATTAATGAAAAGATGTGAGGATATATATTTTTCATAAAAGAGAGAAAGAAAGAAGAGAAAAAGACACAGTTGTACTAATATTCTAATGTGTTCAGTGAGTTTCAATAGGCCACATTATGCAGCTTAATCCACTGATGTATTCTGCACCTTCACCTGCTGCAGTGTGACAATAGCAAGCTTTTCTCCTCTCCAACTCGACCGCTCACATTGAAAGCTGGCCCATGTACCAGTCAATGATGGGTGAAAGTGCTCGTATTAGATCCAGGGAGAGTGGAAGTCATACTTTAAATCTACTGGCTGCACTGGGCGGCCAATTGTGTTCTGTTACCTATTATGGAGGATATCAAGAGAAATGGGCAGCAGTTTCTACACCCTTTAAAAGGTGCAGGAGAAGGAGTAGTTGGAATTAAACATTTCTATTACTTATTAATATAGTTCACAGTGCTTTCATACATGGTATGTTATGGGGGAAAGTCCATGCTCAATGCAAAGAAGAGCGAGAACAAATTCACTCCAGGAGTTTATTTCATAAATGCACAGTGACAAGAGGGAAAGGGAACATTGTACATTGTTAGAGCAGTCGGAAGCGGACGTGGTGCCAGCTGCAGGTCATGTCTGTACAGTCAGTACATGGCCTGTTTGCAGTGGACAACTACATCTGCTGAGCAGTAAGGCTGAACTCCCCATTATTAACCTGATTAAGATGAGCAGAGTGCACCACCAAACAAAGCAGGTCTGTCATCTACAAGCTGCAGCCCGGCCTTTTCCTGAGGAGATGGTGGAGAGTGAGTATTGGACTTCAATTCACCATGATGCTCAGGTTGGTCTGTGTTGGCTAACATGTTAGCCATAACAACTTGATAAGCATACACTGTTGTGAGCTCACTCGCTCACACAGGGAAATAAGACGCGGGAGAGTCTCTGGACACAAACAATTGTTTATTTAAAGCGGCTTCACACGTCGCCTTCCCCTGGCGCCGCGTTCTCCCCTCAGCTACTGCTCCCGCTGACGCCGTTTTAGCCTCCCTCTCAGCCTCCGTCTAGCCTCCGTCTCAGTCCGACAGGAACCCAGCCTACTGCAAGACAGAACCAGGTCATCGGCGTGCTTTTATTGTGCGACTGATTACCTGATTCCGTCCAGCTGCCTGGCCTCCAGCTGAGCCACTCCCATCTCCTCCCCAGCCACCATACCCACATACTGCCACAACTGTCTCTCTACTTTTGAAGGGATGGAGGTCTTAACCTGACCTGACGTTACACAAACCATCTGAGAAGCTGTCATTGGAAACTGTTTGGAAAAGGGCGGGCACTTTCAAAATGATAGATGAACCATCTGTCAATAAACGAGTGAAAACATTTTATCTTCAGTGCCGGCCTAAAGTGCTCTGCTTTCAGTGAAGAACTACTCTCCAGCTCTGATAGTAGAAACTTGAATTGCCAGAGATAAATAATGGGAAAACATTCAACCAAATATTCAAACATTCATTCCATTTGCGATGAGAAAAGTGGACTTCACTTGAGGTAACCTAAGGTATGGGCCAGAGGATAGGTTGGAAGTCACTATTTGGCGGACACATCTATCTACATGAAGGATGCCAGGCGTTCTATTCAGCATGTGTGTGGGGAAGTAAAGTCCTCAGAGGGAGGTTGCTCTGATCCTTTCCTGCTGGTGTTAACACCTGCACATATGTGCTTTCTGGATATCAATGTTTCCCTCTGTGTTGTCTCAAAGGTAGCTGCTGCCGAACTGTCTTGTCAAAACGTTATCATCTTTGTGTATTTCTGTCATTTCAACCAATCATCACATAACAGTAACCATAGTGATCTAAATTAATCTATAACAGTGTGTGAAATTGTCTCATTTACATTCAACTCAGGTGAAGGGCAACAGTGTATTGATCAATTCATCCTAATAGTGAGTCACTCTATATTAAATGATTAGCCTGCATCAAATCTGTTATATGACTACCATTTTATCATTTTTTATCAAAACCATTATTTCATTGTACTGGCATCTGAAATGATCAAATGATCGCATATTTGATCAAATTTGTATAAACAGTGAATAAAAGAAACACAAATTCCTAAAACGGTGACCCTGTGAAGCCTCTACAGTCAACAGAGTGGGGACAGAGTGACGAGTTAACTCACTTCACCACACTTTTACACAGCCAGCACAATGCAAATGTCTGATCATTCAAAGGTGAATTTGAGCAACACATCAAACATGGAGGGGTTTGGCTCTTTAAAAAGTTCTCTATACGGAATTCATAGCTGTGATTGAGGGATCGCCTCAACATGGAGACAGCAAACAGTGTTAAATCTAAAGGGGAACCGGAGGGTGGGGGCTTCTGCGACAACGGCGTCAGACATGACTCCACTTTATCTTTACATAGCAGATAATTGTTTGCTGCTATATTAATTCTCTGAATGCCATATATATAAAGAACCTTTTAAAAATTCACATTTATCCAAAATTTAAAAAGACAAATTATTATGTTGCTGCTAATACTAAAGAGCAGACAACATGACTTAAACTAGCTGACTTTTTATCATGTCTTCTTCAGAGCATATTTCACTACCCTGCAGCTACATGTAGCCATGTGTGAGCCAAACAGCATCAGACATTTTGATGATTCACTTATAAAATTCTATTTTATTTTTCCCTTTGTGCATTGTGGTATAAGCCGACCACATTGCTAATTGCTAATATTTCCTGTTATTTCCTGCCAAACATTCCCTCATCAAAAGTTGTTCCAGAAGTTCCCATCATGTCCTCATCACATGACCTCCTCACCCACCTGCTCCTAATCCAGTCTTCAGCCCCCCAGTATATCGAGCTGTCTTTTTTCATTGGTTCCTGCCATATCACCTTTTGTGCGAGCCCAGTCATGCTTTTGTATTCGCGCCCTGCTTACCTGAAACACTACACACAGACACACACACACACACACACACACACAAACACACACACACACACACACACACACACACACACACACACACAGATGATATAAAAGAAACTATGTTGGAGAGGTGGAAGATCTGTATGGATGAGTAGAACTGTACTGTTGTTTAGAACAAAAACTGTGTGTGTGTGTGTGTGTGTGTGCATCATTCACATCATCACACATCAGCTCTTCCTTTCTACTACTGCAACCAAGTGAAAGACAGACCTCCTCTCCTTTCCTCTTGTTTCTTCTTTTTTCCTAGTTTCCTCTCTTCCCTCCTCTCTCCTATATATCTGTCTCGGTGAAAGGCCAGTTCGAGCACAAAGGCCTGCTGTGGTAGGTAGTTATAGAGCTCCATTGTCACACAGCCTTTCGCTATCTGCTCCATCTTAATAAGAGCAGTCATCATTTAGAGTCTAAGTCGCTCTCAGCCTCCTCGCTTTAATTATGACGTATCGATTGTCTCGTTAAGTCTAGTTTGGCTTAATGAAATCTATTGTTACCTCTAATTCTGCCTTCCATTGTCCCACCCTGCAGCGCTCAGTGTGTGATGTGGACCTGGGCTCTCTTTGTGCCAGCTAATCTGACCGTGTTTGTGTTAGTGTGTGTTTGGTGTGTGTGTTCTGGTGTCTGTTTCTATATGTTTGTGTCTCTAGGTGTGTTCTTTTTTCAGTGTGCGTGCATCTTTGCTTCATTGCCTTAAACCTGTGTGTATGTGTGTGTTTGTGTGTGTGTGTGTGTGTGTGTGTGTGTGTGTGTGTGTGTCGATGGGTCCCCGCTCTAAAAGGCGCTGCTGTCACCGTTTATCTGCTGCTTCCTGATTCCCTTCCATCGACTCTCAGCCAATCAATTCACTAAATGATGCAATTATACGCCCTCCCTCTCCCCCTCTACATTTAAAGTTGAGAGGTTTATTTTGGATCAATCCAGACCACTTTGTGTGCAAATTACACAATTGCATTGCCTTCAAATTCCTTGGGCAGCCCAATTGGAGCGAGCCCTCGGTGTGAATGCCTAATGAGAGACCCTGTCCTTCAAAAAGGCTCTGTCGAACACAGGCAGAGACAATTAGAGAGGCGGCAGCAAAAAACAGCAATTCCTGTTTCTTTACGGGGCTCCACTCCTCAAGCTTTACACCATAATGGATTCACAGGCAAGTTCCATTTACCAAAACCCATTGGTTTAAATGCTGCTTTGAGTTGAAACCTTGTGTCATTTTGAGCCTTTTCTGTCTACACTGAACAAAAGAGTCCTTAATGTGCTGTAAAGAATCCTTTGTAAAGGTTCTCATCAGCCTCACTGTTGGACCATCAACATTTCAAAGCTTCCCCTCTCATTGGCCATCAAAGTCAGTTCTCAATATAAATTCTAGAAATAGTTTCAGATCTGTTGAGTGTTGAGCTGAGAAAATAATGTAAATCAGGGTCAGCCTTTGTCCAGTCCAGAAGAAGGTGGTGATGCACCTGAAGCAGTAATTTAAGTGTAACTTTATTAGGACAGAGGACCTTGGATGTATGAAGTAAATCAGACGGTCGGTAGATATTTACACAGACTGCTTACTGACAACCTTACACTATGGAAGGGTTAAACACGTATGTGTCTTTGAGAGACTGATGCATTAACACCTTTTTTAACATCTGGCAATAATGAGTCTCAAACGTCCTTTAGAGGCGATTTGAACAGTCGGATTTCAATCTATTCAATCTCCATCTATTTACACTTTATTTACACTTTCTGATCTGCCCAAGACGCATGAATTGAAGAGTAAATTGGTTCTAAGATCTCTGCTCACACAGGGTCACCTCAATCTATTCACTTCTCTTTGGCCTACCAGCTGACCTGCCAGTATCTCCTATGGTTTCATGGTGGGCCTGTGGATTATGAATCACAACACTAGTAAAAGCATAAAACATGTTTCTTTAGCCCTGCCTTTCATGCTTTTCCTATGTATTTCAGACTCTCTAGCCTCTCAGCTTGTCCCCTCCTGTGAATGACACACAGACTGACAGCTCAGCTGCAGTGCTGTGCTTTAAAGGAGTCATTCACCCAAATCCTTGTCTGACCCTGGCCTTTTGCTCTCTTTCTTTTGCGCTTAGCTCAGGTTCTAACACCAGTCAACTAGAAAACACTCTGATCCCTGGCCATGACTAGTCCCCTGTGTGTGTGAGTATGTGCCTGTGTGAGCTGGACAAATCTACCAATCTATTCCCCAGCAGCAGTCCTGAGCAGTCAAACATGGCTGGCAGTGCTGGCTGACTGGAGGGATGATGGATGGAGGCTTGGTTAGCTCTGCATCATGTACTGAACATCAAGAGTGCACAAGCCAGGCAGAAACAAAAGCACAGGTTATAACCTGAGAGTGAGACCAAAGCACAGCAGTAACATACACTGAGGCTGAAGAAAAAAAGGTTGTAATGGTTAGCTCCCAGTGGGCCTAGGTGTAGACTGGGCTGGTACTGGCCAAATCCCCGTGTGCAGAGGTTTAAACTGGGGTTTTGTGAACAGCTCCCAATAGGCAGCAGTATAGACTCTGGTCGTAGAGGGCAGCTCTCAGTAGACAAGGCCACAGACTGGGATTGTGCTGGCCAATGCTCCAGCATTTCATACCCTTCCTTACCATTTACAAAGGTTAAGCTGAAATTGAATTAGTAATTTGGCTGTATTTATTTTGGGAATCCGGGGTTTTGAATGTAAAAGTCATGTTCATTTTCTGTATAGACAATATTCGAACACTAACGATTGGAGCACCTCCAAGGTGAGGATGGGCATGAAACTGTCCAGGGGAGGTAATGAATACAAAAGACCAGAAAATATCTGGTTCATTGCCTGATAAAAAGTTTTTTAAAAAGTCAAAGTTATAGGCCTGTAAGCATAAAAGCTAAGTCAACATTATTGGTATGTTTTTACGTTTCAGCACCCCTACAGTTTCAGAGTGTGATTCACTTATACGGCGCTGTCGTAACTATGTGTAGTACCCTGCTAATTTTGTTTGCTTAATGTTTCTTTAAGATATATTGCTGTTTAGCAAATACACAATTACATCTCATAATATGGGTTGGCTAAATTATAGCTGGTGTGTAATAACTAGAAAAATGTATAGTTTAGAAAGCAGTGTGCATGCGAGAGGAGGCAGTGTTTAGCACACAGCCGAGCTTCCTGACTGGTTTTGTTCATGGCACAGCACGCTGCTGGACAGAGGGCTGACCAGGCTGTTGCTAACCGTTTGCTGAGTGCACAATGAACAGCGATACAGACAATATTTTCCTTGAGGATTTTCAAATGAGCTCCAACTAAGCACGCCTACGTGTGGTACGACAACAGAACTTTAATATTATTTTTTTAGGTTATTGTTTTGTTTATTTTCTTCTGGGTCAACTGTACATTTTAAGGGTGTAAACCCCCTGGTTCCTGTATGAATATTTTTTTTGTCATTGCATTCGATCCTGGTTGTTTGATATTTTCTCATTTTCCATGTTTAATAGTAATGTGATTCATGTGATAAAATAAAAATTAGTGTTAGAGCTTACAATAACACTGTAGCTATAAAACTCGGATTTTAGTAACCCTAACCCCTAATCATTCACCTCCCATGAGAAGGGCTTTGTATAATAAAAGTGGCATGCCATGATAATCCTGCAGCTAAATAGAATTGAGTGGGTGGGCTACACATGGACAGCTGTAACGTTACACGTGCATTTGTTATGATTACATTACTTATTAATGATCAAAAACTAGCGAGTCGACAACTTTTCTAACAAAGTCAAACATCAAGCAAGCACAACACAAGACACAGTAATACTGAGGCTACTAATCCACAGCCTTTTATTTCACACTGAGATTGACTCTCTCCTTTCTCGTTTTAGCGTCTTCCGTCAACGTCCTCTTCGTCACTTACGTGATGTAGAGACAGCTGAACCCGGCTCCGGAGTCCTGCGGCAAAATCTGTGTATAGCTTTATTTAAATTAGCTGAATCAACTGAATTAGTGTTAACATTGGATTTCTTTCCAATTTCAATGCCAGTCTCAGTGACCATAACATAATGGAATTATGACAGAAATGTTAAATGATCCAGGAGACTCTTATGTGTCTATAATTACAAACACTAAATCATTCTATCATTTAAATAACTTGATTTTAACGATGTTTCTATTCCTATTTGTCTGAAATATTGCCTCCAAAGTGCTGCTGTTGTGACACCTACTTTCACATTTAAGTGTGTAAACAGGAAGTGTAATGTTGCCATGGACACACACACACACACACACACACACACACACACAGTTCGTGTTGAAAAAAATAATGATCATGACATTTCTGTTCAGGACTTTCTTTTGGCTATTTTCTTGTGTCACTTCCTTCACACCTCTCCTTTCTCAGTCATCAGCTCCCATATACAGCAGAAATGCTCTTAAAGAGAGTGAAGTGGAGGAGATACAAAGTAAAGGTGGCTTAAAAGTAAAGTGTAGATGGAAACGAAGAGACAGAGGGATGGACTTACTTTACAAAGAAAAAGAAGTGGGAGAAGGTAGAGAGAGGAGAAGGAGACAGAGGAGGAAACATGCAAAGCTCTGTGTTGGGAGAGGGGGAGGAGGAGGGTAGGAGGGGGAGGAGGAGACCCAGTAAATCAGCCAGCCTCTTGTCAACACCTCCCACCAGCTCCCCCCCAGGGGCTTCTGAAGCCACTGAGCTGAGAATAACAAATGGCCGTCATTGGCCAGGCAAAAAGCTGTGATTATAATTATCACATCCCACACTGACCTTGCATAAACCTTAATCCTTCTCCAATGGAGCATTTAAATAGGCTGCCAACGGCGACAGAGATGGGGAGCGAGGGAGGGAGGGAGAGAGAGAGGGAGGCAGGGAAGGAGGTAATGTTGGAAGGCAGGAGAAGAAGGAATGTGGGGAAGAGTGGAAAGGAAGGCGAGACAAATGTAAAGAAAAGGAAGTGGAAGGGAAAAGGAGCTGAGTGGGTAGAAGAAGAGTGAAGTGAGGCGTGGAGAGGAAGAGGAGGTGAAACTGAGAGCGGGAGGAGAAGAAAGAGGAAGGTGGAGAAGGGAGTGTGTGACGAGTGTAGTGATGTCGTGGTTCAGCTGCACACCTGGAGGTTCAGCACCTCAACACCAGGAGTCACGAGGAGGTGAGACTGCGAGACTGCGAGGCGTGTCAAACCAACTTTATTAAGAACAGACTGGTGACAAATGAAAGCAGCATTTCAAAGTGAAACGTCATCAGCATCGAAGCATCAATGTGTTCCTCACGCCATGAAGCACTGCAGCTGTTCTGGAGAATTCTGGGGGAACACGTTACTAACACACCATTACCCTGTGGATGACAATAACAATTCCCGTAATTTATCCATATCTAAAATGAAATAGCAACAATTTGTTTGCAAGTGGGACTTAAAAGAATTATTATAATAATCAACTCAAAATTACTCAGTAACAACAGCAACAGCTGAAGAGCCTCTGTGAGTATCAGAGAAGCAAAATTAGATAGATGATGCTCACTTGTTGAAAATTGCTGCCTGACATAGTATATGAGAATATGACTGAATCAACTGCATGTGTGTGGCCTCTAAAATCAGTAATGTGATGTTTGGTGTGTAGTTGGTGGAAACGGGTCATTTCCAAAATACTTACTTTTGCAGAAAATTGTATTCACTGCTGATTCATCCATTGGAGTCTGGTCCTGTGACTAAACCTGACAACACAGAAATACTAATCCCATTTTTTTTCTCCTTGTGAATTCCACTTTTTCTTCTGCAGAAATTCACTGCATTTTAAGAAAGATTTGAGTCTCTTGCTATGGCTAAATAAATGTAAATATATATATATATATATATATATATATATATATATATATAGTAGATATCCCTTAAACTATTTTGTTGCTTATAAAGAGAATAATTTTATATTCAAAATTATTTTAGATTGGTGGTTAACACACTAGACTATGTCTCTCCCTGCATTTCCTCTCCATCTCTTCTATCTCGGTCAAATAAGGCCCCATGCCAAACAAATATATCTTCAAACAAAATGTTATACTTTTGACATTTTGCTTTCGATGGAAAGCTGATAGTATTGAGGCAAACAGGAAACAAGAAAGATGACATACGACAAAGTTGCTGTCTAAATCAAACCGTGGACATTGCTGTTATATGGTGTGCACATTTACCTTTAAGCAAACAGGAGCCCTGAGATGTATTATTCAAAAGAGTGTGGTCCCCCCAGCAGTCCTAGGTGGCAGAGGAATAGGTAGAACTGTCCATTTGCTTTTGAAGAACTTTAGAAGATCATGTATGTAAGTATAAAGGCCAAAGTAAGTTGTTTATTATTGTACAGAATCATGTCAGATTGGTATCTACATAATGGACAAACTGCACAGCGTTACCTCTCCTCTAAAGCACCATCACTGCAGTCATATCCCTGCAACCCCCAGCTGAGCAGTGCCAAGGCTCCCTGTTACATTATCCAACAGACTTTAATGTCTAGTGCTTCAGTTCAACTTTAATGTCATTGTCAAATGTAAAAAACATAATTTCTTCAGGATCAGGGCACAGCAAGTACAGCCTAATGTACTAAGGCTGAGTCCATACAAAGGTGATTTGGAGCACTACCAAAGAAAGAAAATCCAAATTGATACCGATAATTGAGACTTTACTTTAGTTCTTTGGAAAGGTTCTGCAGTCAGTGACTCCTCACCCTCAAGCATGCTTGTTGTGAGGCACGCTTCTGTCTTTTATTCCTCTATACCTTCTAAATTTCTTCAAAAGTCCAGGGACTCCACTCCAATACCGATTCCAAAACTCCTGGGAGGACCACACTCTTTTGATTAGAAACTGGGTTGGACTCACTGGCACAGCCCTGAACTGGTTTAAATCCTATCTGCAGGACAGAGACAATTTTGTGTCAGTTGGTCCTTACAAATCTGAACAAACAGCATGACGTGGAGTTCCCCAGAGGTCCATCCTTGTTCCAGCTCTATTTAACATCTATATGCTCACATGCTCACATCTTGGAAAACAACAAAATATCCTACCATAATTATGCGGACGACACACAACCTACAGAGCTCTGAATGGTTTGGGGTCAACATACATGTTGGATATGCTGCGCTGTTATGAGCCACCCAGAGCTCTTAGATCTTCTGGGACAGACCTACTCATTGTCTCCAGGGTCAGAACCAAACATGCAGAAGCAGCTTTCAGTTTCTATGTTCCGCAGATCTGGAATAAACTTCCAGAACACCTGAGGTCTACCCCAACCCGGAGTTCTTTTAAATCGAGGCTTAAAACTTTTCTGTTTATCAATTACCTTTTCCTTTGGTCATATGAAGATGTTATATTATTATAACTCTGCACCTTTTACTGTATATTCTCTCTCTTTTATGAATTGTCTTATTTTCCGTTTAATTAGTTTTGTATGTAAATGCTTATGTAAAGCACTTTTCATTGCCTTTGTGTCTGAAATGTGCAATATAAATAAACTTACCTGACCTTTATTCATTTAGTGTTTTGGGCCTAAAAGTCTGTCTGATTCTCTGTCTGTCTCTCTGTCTATTTGTCTCTCCGTGGGTGCATGTGGGAGAGGGCGAGCCTCAGGGAGGTCAGAGGTCAAGTGGTTTGACCCTGATGTCAATTGAGTGGTGCTGCCCTCACTACTACACCATTTTACACACACACTCACACAAACAGAGAGACACACATCACCTTAATAGGATATGAAGGGCTGAAAATGTGTTAAAAATATTGTTGGGGTCGAATGGTTCTGCTACTTCCCTTCCGTCTGTCTGTGTATTTGTCATCAGTTATGTAAACCATCCAGAGCAAATAATGAATTATGAATAATTTAAATAATTAATTAGACTTTAATTAATTCATTAAGTACATAACATAATTACTACTCCCTTTCCATGACAATTGAGAAAACGCCATCCTCTGATGAAAACCATGAGAACTCCAGTGGCAGCTCTTGAGTTGGGGAATTTACCTTAAAGTTCTGCATGTGTACAAACAGAGGCTTCACAACACACTATTGTCATAAACGCTATGTTGTACTGTGTTTTCACTCAGTAACAGCCACTCGATGTTACACAAGAAGCCCTGCCAGGTAAATGGACAGCATTTATATAGCACTTTTCTAGTTTCAAAACAATTTGGGGGTCAGGATCTTGCCCCAAGGACACTGCGACATGTTGGCCTCAGTCGGGGGGGATTGAACCCCCGACCTTTTGAATGGTAGACAGCTGCTCTACTTCCACAGCTTGAGCTTGAGATTTCACAAACCAGAGGTGTGAGGTCCTAAAAAAGTTGTCAGGAGTGTCTTATGAAAGTCACTATTGAGTTGCATTATGGGAAGTGTAGGATCCAGTGTTTTGGGGGTTTGGCCCATATTGGGGACTAAAAGTGAGGATATCTCAGCCATTGCTGCTTTCATTGATTTTACTTTCACCATTCTTTTTTAATGTGTCTCCGGTCAGTCCCCCAAGTGGCATACTAAATCCCTGGGATACTCCTTGAACTGTTTATACACCAGATACACATGTTTTAGTAGAAATACATTAACTAGAAAGTCATTTGGAGATCACAGATCTCCACCAAGGCCAAAAGAGCATTCACAAGCTCCTCTGATGGTCCCATTTCCCTACTTGGGAATTTGTTCTTCCGCCTTCGGTGTGTTCATGAGCTTTAAGTGACAATTTGGACGCTATATTACCACAACATGGACCCTAAAAAGAAGAGGTGTTGTATTAGTGTTTCCAGTATTTCCATCACAACGAAGAGCAAAGGAAACAGAAAGAAAAAGGAAACGGAAACAAATTTCATGGCCCACCTGATGGTTGTTATGACTTGAGTGGGCGTTCACGAGAATTTTTCCAGTCGGGATCTCGTTTTTATGAATATCCTGATATCACATGAATGCAGCACAAATGCCCTATCTTGCAAAGTTAACGAAAGTTAAGCTTAGTTTGTATATTTGCCCTGTGACTCGTATCTGCTCCATAACTCAATAATTGATTCACACTTCCACCAGATTTCATAAATAGCAGATAAGTAGTTCTTCTTTAATCCTGCTGACAGACAGAAAAACAAAGACAAACAAACAAAAATAATAAAAGACAAAGAATAAAAGACAAAGAGACGAAAGACAAACAGATAAAAAGACTGTAACGGCATGGTCTGCGCACAGCGAATTGGACTCAAAATGCGCAACTCAGAGAGAGAACTGAGTAAAGGAAAAGTGTCTTTACTGGCAGAAAAAACAGGAACGTACACAATGGGAAACACATGGGGCAGGAAATGGAGATACTGAAACGAGAGGGGAGGTAAGTACACAAAATAAAGCAGGAAGTACAAACAACAAAAAACATTTAACGGACAAGAGGAACCCTCACAAAGACAAAGGGACAAAAAGACAAAAAGACAAAGAGACAAATGGACAAACGGACAAAGAGACAAAGAGACAAAGAGAGAAAGAGACAAAGAGACAAACAGACAACCAGACAATCAGACAATCAGACAAACAGACAAAAAGACAAACGTACCAAAAGTCATTGACTTCCTTGACAGAGGTAATAAACACTTTAAGTTGTCCTACTTACAGATTTATAATTCATTTGATTTATAAATAAACTTGAAACTTGATTTACAACTATGTTTGGCATAAACATTTTATAAGAAGCATCCAGTTCAATTCCTAATCTAGTTGACAAAATATATTTCTCAAACAATTTCACTGCAACAGTAGTTTTTTTTTTTTTCTTTAACATGGCAAAATCAATCTCATTAAAAAATGAGAAAAACCTCACATTATTGTGTTGGGGCATCTGTACCTTTACACAGTGTCCCTTTGACTAACTGAGAAGAGACCAGGATCACTGCTGGAACCAAAAGGAGTCAACAAGAGGAATCCTTTAATTATTTATGGCTATGTTCTTTCTGGGATTCTGCACAATAAGGAGGGGTTGTTGTTTATAAAGTAAAGACAAGTAAAGTGTCACCAAATAATTGTGACGATTGTGAATTTGTGATTAAATCCTCATATCATGTCTTTTTATTATTATTATTATTATTATTATTATTATTATTATTATTATTGATAGTAGCAGTAGTACAGGTGGTATCAGTGTGTTGTAACGAGATTAGTCATCTGACCTTCCAATGAATGTGTATGTTTATTGAATTGATTGATTGATTCAATGGAATAAACTATAAAGTGGATTTATTGTGATTCAGTGGAAGAGGGAATTACAATCACAGTCAGATAGTATATGCAGGCCTGGATTGAATTAACTAACTGCTTGCACTGCTTTACATTACACACACACACACACACACACACACACACACACACACACACAC
>CALSBV010006670.1:122244-137015 GCA_943590825.1 Bovichtus diacanthus | reverse complement strand
GAGTATTGACAAGAACTAGGAAACAAGATCATATTACTCCTGTATTAACTGCTTTGCACTGGCTCCTGGTAAAATACAGAATAGAATTCAAAATCCTTCTCCTGACCTACAAAGCAATTAATGGTCAAGCTCCAGTTTATCTTAAAGATCTCAGAGTACCTTATAAACCAACTAGAGCATTGCACTCCCAGAGTGCAGGCTTACTTGTGGTTCCCAGAGTCTCTAAAAGTAAAAAGTAAAAGCCAGAGCCTTCAGCTATCAAGCTCCTCTACTGTGGAATCAGCTCCCAGTGTGTGTTCGGGAGGCAGACACCCTCTCCACATTTAAGAGTAGGCTAAAGACTTTCCTCTTTGATAAAGCTTATAGTCAGGCTTGCTTTGAGCTCTCCCTGAGGTTTAGAACATGTTTCCTCTCTAATTGTGGGGTTCCTTATAGGGAGTTTTTCCTTGTGCGGTGCAAGGGTCTAAGGACAGAGGGTGTCATATCCTGTACATTCTGTAAAGCCCACTGAGACAAATGTGTAAATTGTGATATTGGGCTGTATAAAACAGAGGGATGTAATGTGAAACATACTTCGCAGATGTGCTACAATACCTTTTGCTGTTCCATGTTGTGTAAATTCAGGAGTCTCAGTCACACATGACACAATACCAGAAGCCTCGCATTGGAATTCATCCATCATTGATTTTATTATTTACACCTATCAAAAATGATAAAGGCCTATGCAACACTATTTATTCAGGTTTTATTCAGGTGAGACAGGTTTACTGACATGTAGTCTCAAGTCAAATGAAAATAACTGAAAAGCTAACTTAAATTCTGCTAATATCATACACACAGGCCATTAAAAATGATTTCATAGGTTTCCCTCACTGGCCCCCTGCATGATAGTAACGTGTTGCTAAACATATTCTTTGAAACTAACACTTGAGGACAGCAGTGACATATGGTGTTTAACAGAGGCAGGCAAAGCAACATATGAGGCTTTTTCATGCCAGACATGTTAACATGTTATAACAGGAAAAGCACCGGATTAAATTGTTACATTAAAGGCCAAATATGTCTGTTAGGATCCGCTATGATCTGTGTGACGCAAATTACATCATCAACCATGTCCGTGAGGGTCCATGCTCCTGTTTCAATCCTCACTCCAGTCCAGAAGAAGAAGAAGGAAAGGAAAAGAAGGACAAGAAGAAGTAGAAGAAGGACAAAAAGAAGAAGAAGAAGAAGAAGAAGAAGAAGACCCTGTCATTCAAAGAGAGCCTTATGTCTGAGCAGCAGGGAACCCACTGTGTTGGAGAAGTAACGTTAAAATCCACTGGCCTTTTATCTCCATCCAAATCGGACAAACTGCAGCAACAATCTAAGGTGCCTTAACCATGGAACTTTAGCTAGCCACTCTGCTTTGTCAATGAAGAACTACATTGCTTGGTAGAAGAATCATTATTTGATGAAATTAATGATTGCATTTTGTTGCTTTCCTAGGTAAATGTAGTAATCGTTTTATAAAAACAATTATCCAAGAGAGGCGGTAATTTACAGTGATTTTACTGTACGTCATCTATTGCACGTCTGTCCGTCCTGGGAGAGGGATCCTCCTCAGTCTCTCCCTGAGGTTTCTTCCATAGTTCCCCACTAATTGTGGGGTTTCTCTTAGGGAGTTTTTCCTTGTGCAGTGCAAGGGTCTAAGGACAGAGGGGGTCGTATCCTGTACAGTCTGTAAAGTCCACTGAGACTAATGTGTAGTTTGTGATATTGGGTTATATAAATAAACTTGATTTGATTTGACAGCTAAGCTGGCATTGAGTCTAACAACAGCCCTTAGCTGTTGTAAAATCACTGTAAATTCCACCTCTCATGGCTAATTGCTTAACTTTAAAAAAAAATCTGCTCACTTAATGTTCTTCACTGTACTTGCTAACCCTTCTACTCATTTCAAATAAAAAAAATTTGTGTCAGACTATTTTCTCATGTAATGAATAGAAATAAATATTGTGTTAACTTTATGTAGTAAGGTTTACTCAAACAGCCACTTCACAATCTAATGAGAAATATTAGAAGCTTTATATCTCCTCTGGGCTGAGCTCAGATTCCCTGATCACATACATACATGTATTCTATTTCATCCTCCAGTAAAAGCAGATCTGCATGCATTTAAAGGTGTATTCATGTTTTTTAGTTTTTTTTAATTCATTTTGTTGAGTTTGCTTTTTATTAATACATTTGCCTATTAGTGTATAATCCCTCTTTTTTTGTAAAGAGTGTTAAATGGAAAATATACATCATATTAGCGTATAAGCAATAAGTAATAAGCATTCTGAATGTAGCAGGGGGTTCGCTAAGCACTGCCTACTGTGTCTACTGATACAACTCAAAGAAATAACAACATGTAATGCAACTTTAAAGTGTCGTGTATACTGTGTCTGTGTCTTTAGCTGCTAAATGCTCCTCTACGTTCACCAGCTAGTTTCTAACTGTGTCTGCTGTCTGATGGTGAGCAGGTAGAGTACAGTGGCTTTATCAGAGCTTTTCACTGAAACAGCTGCTGCTGGTAACCGGGTCGATGAGAACTGTGAGTTGTGGGCTGTAAAACCAAAACAGTCACGCTTGAAAGAGCTGTTAATTCTTTGTGAATTTTTCCCATTACACACTGCTGTGCAGCTTCAAGTCACATAATGAAAGAAGCTTCCTCTGTCATTGACTTGCCGGCAATAAAGAAAAGAACCATTTCTGGGCTGTATTCTCAGCACCATCATCATCTTCATCACCAACATCTTCATCGTCACCATCATATTCGTCATCAAATCATCTTCATCATCATCTTTGTCATCACCATCATCTTCATCACCATCATCTTCATTATCTGTACCATCATCATCACCACCATCACAATCATCTTCATCATCATCATCACCATCATCATCTTCATCATCACCATCATCACCATCATCATCAACTTCATCATTATGGTTACCATCATTATCATCACCATTATCATCTTCATTATTACCATCTTCATCAATTTGTGTAATTTGCGTATTTTCTCAAGTTTAATTTTCTCAACCTGTGCGAAAAATTCTGTGTCACGAAAGCCTGTCAGCGTTGAGTTTCTCCACAGTCGTCACTGACATACTGACGTTGTTAAATCAGAAACGGAGGGAAACAGTAGCCGTTGGCTTTTAGCACTAGCATCCAGCGCTCTACAGTATGTCAAACTTGTACAGAGACCCGACGGAAATCGATGTTCATAAATGTATGTGTATAAACCATAAACTGTTTATGGTATGAACAACAAAGTCGAAACTATAAATTCCGTGCTTTCAAAGGCACTTGAAGGCCCCTTAAATGGATAGAACTTCTTATTTAAGTGTCATACTAACATACATTATGTTCTTGCCAGAATTTATCACCAAATCATGTTATTTTTGCCATAAAATGGCAGATTATAGTTACGAACGATTTTATAATGAAGTTGAGCATGCTGCGATGTCTGAGGGAAGGGGAGGAAGGAGATAGCAGCCATCTTTGTGTCGTTTATCTGATGTTGACTAGTGGAAGCTCTGGCTGTTTGTGGCCCTCTGGTGGCTGGTTCGAAGCATTGACAGCTTTAAGGCTTATATCGCTGGATTCGTTACACTGTGACAAATCTGTGAATATGTCATATGGCTCTATGGAGCCAGGCATTCTCCATTTATATCCCTCTACAGCAGTGGTCGTCACTATTTTTTACATGAGAGCCACATTGATAGGGCAAAGTCAATAGGAGAGCCACTTTTACCGCAAAGTATGAAAACCTACATCCAGTCATAAAAAGCATGTCTGCTTATTAATCTGTCATCCCACCCAGAACATACAATATGCAATGCAGCCAACCAATACATTCATTAAAAGCAGGATGACCTTAATACTGGGATGAGTGGAAGCATGCATGCGTCTCCTTGACTTTCTTCATGTCATATTTGTAGTTTGTTGTTGCAATCCTTGTGAGGTGTTCAAGATGTTCATTGGTAAGGGGGTTTCTTTGTTTCCTTTTTATAGAGTTCATGGTTGAGAATGTTGACTCAGAAGTATATGTGCTCAGAAAGACGGACGTCACTTTTTGCACAAGTGGCTTCAAAATGGGAAAATCTTGAAGCCACCAAACTCCAGAAGTGACCACCTGTTCCGAGTTCAACTTTGAGAATGTCTTTTGTCTGCAATTCTACCATTTCACTTTCTACAGCAGCACGACTAGTAGGGCAGAGCAGTGTGAGAGTTTGAGTGACAGATGACGCATCCACATGGAAGGGGTTTTCAATAAAGTTGAAAATCTCCTTGTGCTCATTCACATCACTGAATCTGTATTCAAATTCCCCCCTCAGCTCTTCCAAAACATCCACAAATCCTCTACGGCTGAAGTGCTGCTGCAGAGATGGGTCATTTGTGGTGACAGCTCTGAGTTTGGGGAAGTCAGGTATATACAGAACAGTTTTTTTGTTCTGAAATGCTCTGATTGCATTCAGCATGTTGCTTTGAAGCTTATCTCTTCCTTGAAGTTGCAAGTTGAGAGTGTTCAGGTGACAGGTGATGCCAGTCAGAAAGGCCAGCTGTGTGATCCAGTTTTCCTTTGTTGTCCTGGAAAGTGCGAATCTCAGGGAGGACGCTCAGAAACCGTTCAAGCACTTTTCCGCGGGACAACCATCTCACCATCTCTGTGCATCACTAAATCCATGCACCCACTTGCTAGACCTGACCAACTGAAATTTTTTCAAAAAACGCCAGCAGTGCATTCAAAATGTCCTGACCTCTCGTTTGGCCAACAAGTGCACAGCATTTCTTTTCGGAAAGAGTTTTCTTTTGGGAACCTCGCCCAAACACACAACTGAGCAACATCTGTCACATCTTTGCCGATGTTTTCAATCCGCCTCATTATGGTGGAATCGGATAATTGTAATCCTTTAATTTGCTTAACAATAGCGTCCTTGTCGTCTGCAAACAATATTTCTGCTGAAGCCAAAAAGCAGTCTTTCACAATTTCTGAGTCTGAGAAGGTTTTTTTGGCCGAGCCAAAATCCATGTGATCTCAAAAGATCCTTCAGTTAATCGCCTTTCCAAATGACCTCGATTAAAACCAGAGCGGCTATGTTTTCATATTAAGCGCAAAGGGTTCGCATCGTGGAGGACAAATAAAAATTCCTCTGTCCACTTTTCTTGAAATTTCCTATGCTCGTCTTGTATGGCTCGTACCTTTCTTTTTTTAACGGGAGCACCTGGTGTCTGTCCACAAACCTCTCCAACATCTTCCTCTCGATTTGTGGTTGTTGGATGCTCCAAAGCCAAATCTTAATTTTCCTCGTTTGTCACACTTTGTTTCTGTCTACCTGGTTTGCAACTTTTCTTCGAAGAAATCGATCCATTTTTACGTCCGTAGAAACACACGCTAACTAGCATGAAATGGTGAAACGAGTTGACCGTAGCCAAGCTAACGCAAGTAAGAAGTGCCAGGTTGGTCGTAGTATCCTCCAATTTAAATGCTCCAATTTAGCGATATACATTTTTTTTTAGCAAATGCCTATATTAATAAGCATGCTTATGGCAACATATTTTTAATGACCTTAAGTTTATTTTTTTCTGTACTAGCCCACCATGTATCTACCTGTACAAGAGCATATTCGCCATTGTGCTGGATAGAACGCCAAAACTGGCAACTCCGCAGTGAGTCAGTGTAGGGCCAAGCAAGTTTAAATATCTTGTTTTTAGTTTATATTTGCATCTTTGATCAATTATTATTATGTATTATTTTTATTATTTGTAGGGTTATATGTAATAGCCATGCTTGTTTTTAGTGTTTTTATGAAATATCTGTATTGACTGCATAATCATGTCTATCGGCCCTTTATTTAGCCTACTGCCATGTGAGCCACCAATTAAAGCTTGGCGAGCCGCAGGAGGCTCGCGTGCCGTGCAATGAGTAACACTGCTCTATAGCATGGAGCTCTTCAGTCATATATGAATATTGACCAAAATTCATTGTGTTTAATACTTTTTCTATGTTTTTGGGAGATTTATTTATTTATGTTATATGGAAATAAAAAGTGTTTTGAAGTAAAACTCCATGTAAACAGTAAAAATGGCCAGAACAAGGACACACTCATAGTTCTTAGCTTCTTACCTTTCACATGAGGCTATTCCTGTAAGTGTACAGGTAGCTGGTATAACCTGCTGGGCATTACTGTTAATCACACCTCCTCCAGTGCTCACGGGACCAGCTGCAGGGTCGTCAGCCTGGCACCACCATTCCTCAACATTTCACTCGTTTAATCCTGGAACGTCTCCTGGTGGCGGAGCAGTGACAGGGACGTCTCCCTGCCACCCCCTGCAACTGGCGTCTGGGTTAGGTGTTTTTTCCCAAACATTTTTCCTTCCTCCTGAGCCACAGCCAGAAGCTGCCCTTCTCCACCTCCTCTGCCAGTTCTTTTATTGCCTTCTTTTGTTTTCCTCCTGTGACTCCTGCTGCCCTCAGCAGCCAAAAGGTTGACAGCCCCACAAAGCCACGGCATCCAACCTCAACTGGGTAGATGGTGGTCATCCAGCCAGCCTCCCTGCCCTCAGCGGCCAGCTCTGAGTACTTGGTCTTCTTTCGTTCAAAGGCAGCCTAAATTCCATCCTCCAAAGGAGTTCGATGAGGTGTACAGCTTTTGCCGTAGTGGACCACACCACTATGTCAGGACAGAGAGACGTTGTGGTAATCTCCATGGGGAACTGAAGCTGCCTGAGATAGACTCTCATGTTCAACTCCTGGTCAGAGAAGAGCCTTGGTTTTTTCTAGGCCTGGTGCTCGTTTGGTGCTGCCCTGACAAAGTGGATATGGTGTTCCGCTAGGGGTAAACATCCTCTGCTTTTCTGCCTGCGCCCCTCCATCACCTCGGCCAGCTTTCTCAGGACCTGGTCTGGCGCCACCTGTAGCAACCTTGTGTGTCTTGCAGTCTGACAGGATGTGCTGGAGGCTTGCATTCGGAGCGTTGCAGAGCAATCACCACTCCTCGTTCCCAAACCACTGGTGGGGAAGCATGTCGTAGGTTGACCTGATAAGGAAGCTGAGTCTTGCCTGTGGGATCTTCCACAAGTCTTACAAACTGATTTTTCGGGCGACAACCATGTTCCAGGTTGTCCAGCCTCCTTGTCGGCCCTGTGACACAGCCTTGATCTTGTAGCGCTCTTCCTCCGTCCTTGTCACCTCTAGTACCACCATTTCCTTTCTCTCTCTTTCCGGTTGGCCTTGGACTAGAAGCGTGTCTCTTATCCTAGTCCTGCCCTTCCTGTCTGGACTCTGTCCACGATTTCTTGGTGCTGCAGCCTACCAACTGCTTGCTCAACCTGAATCATTTTGGGTAAGTTATTTTAGGTGTTTTTTCATGGGATAGGGCTAGGGCTACTTCGTTGTGTCCAGACGTCTCACTGGTCAAAAAAAAAAATGTCCAGTTTGGTCGTTTATTTTTCCACTTAAGAATAGCATTCCAGGACTTTTACTGAACATTTTTGAAAATTGATCCATTCCATTTTCCCAACCTGCTGTTTGTCACGGTGTGTGTGTGTGTGTGTGTGTGTGTGTGTGTGTGTGTTGTGTGTGTGTGTGTGCGTGTGTTTGTGTGTGTGTGTGTGTGTGTGCGTGTGTGTGTGTGTGTGTGTGTGTGTGTGTGCACGCTGATAGACATCAGAAAGCCAGATAGCTGAAGGCTGAAGGCATTAAGAGGCGAGTGGAGGACATTAATCTGAAGAAAATTAAAATCTGGAGCGGTGCGTTTAGGATGGAGAGCGACCGCCACTTGAGATAAGAAGTGGTTAAGGAGGGAACAGATTTAGATAAATCGGCAGGAGATATAGTGGAGAGGAGGAGGAGAGAAAAGGAGAGCTAGAGCGAAGGAGAAGGTGAGTGGTGAGGGAAAGTAGATTATGAGGATAATTTAGGGAGAAATAAAGGGATGGAGGAGGAGAAATGAGAGATGGAAGAATGGAGGGATGGGGAGGAGAAATGAGAGAGGGAAGAATGTAGGGATGGAGGAGGAGAAAAAGGGAAATTTGTGGGGACACGTCAGAGATGTGTGGAGGGCAAAGGGAAGGAGGATGAAAGAAATTTGAAGGAATGAGGGGAGAAGTTAGGAGGAAAAAAGGACTGAAAGGGATAAACAAAAGAGAAAAGGAAAGAAAGAAGTGTGTGTGTGTGTGTGTGTGTGTATGTGTGTGTGTGTGTATGTGTTATGCAGCACATGTAGATAGCAGTGGCTCTGTGGTCTTGAGCATCAATAACATCAGGTTATCTGCAGTATGGTTTGGTCACACACACACGCACACACACACATACACACACACACACACACACACACACACACAGTGAGTGATAGCGGTGCCACAGAGGTGGCTGTTTGAGGTTAGCAAAGCTGTGCTCAACAGAATGTTGTAGATTTAAGACTGCGGCCAGTAGACAAGATGTGGAGCAGATTTAGCTGCAGCCTACACACCACACAACCTTTTCATGGAGAATTCCAGCCTGTGGACAGATATGGCACTGTTCCTCTATCTATTTTTTTATTTCATCTATTTTTTCATTTTATTATTTTGCACAGATTTTATTTGCATAAAAATAAAAACAGATAGCACAACTTAAAGACATGTGCCGGAAACTCATTCTACATATAATGTGTTCATATGTGTAGCATTAGTGGAGTACATTTATGTTTCCCAAGTGATGGTGCTTCTTCTGGTGATACATTCCCATGTGAGATTTTGTAATGGAGGCCTCCCCCAAATATGAAAATTTTAAAAAAGAAAACAATTTTATATTTTTGTAAATGTTATAAATTATGAAACATAATTTGATATTGATATATACATATAAATAAAACAGATGACATATGTGAAAAATATTTGATACTTATGTATATACATATATGTATATAGGCCAACATATATAAATATCATGATAAATACATATACTGTATATGTTACGTTGTAGGTGAAAGTGGTGTATTCATGTAAATAAATATTTAAATTAAAACTTTCCTACATGTATACATAAAGACTTAAAGTGAGATTACCGCTATGTACATTTTGAAATATGAAATAACATTTTGTTGTTCTTACAAATGAAACGCTGAATTTATGAGCTATAACATACACCCTTACTCAATTGAATACGCAATCTGCTGCAGCATGACTTGCTCTGGTATGACCAGTAGATTATGGTGCCTACTCTTAGCTCATTTTTGAAACCTTAATACTGTAATTGCTGTGTAACTGATGTTATTGAGTCACTGTACTTGTGTTACTGTGATTACATTTTACCATTTATCATTAACCCATAATCGTCACTTATGGTTTCAGTGGCCAGTAGTGAGCAAAAGTTACATAGTGTCGCTTTAAATTCAATACCCTTTAATAACAATGACTGATCAGACATCATGAATTACTTGTAATAAGTTGTTTTACTTTGAAATGATAACAGGTTCAGTGCGGTTGTGACTCAGGAGGTAGAGCAGTTGTCCACTTATCAGAAGATAGGCAGTTTGATCCCCGGCTCCTCCAGTCCGCATGTCTTGTCCTTGGGCAAGACACTGAACCCCAAAATGCTCCTGAAAGCACGGCCATCATGTGAGTTGTTTGAATGAGCGTTAGATTAGATGAAGAGCAGTTTGGCACCTTTTATGTGTATGAATGGATAAATGTTGTGTAGTGCTTTGATTGGTCAGAAGACTAGAAAAGCGCTAAATAAATTCCATTTTAACCATGAACCATATTAACACTGTTGTGTAGTTAATTATTTCATATCTGCATCACGATGTCTGGTTTTACAAAAAGTAAGTTCGAGGTGATCAACCTGTCCACTATAATGAGAGATAATTTGACAGTCAAGCAGATATGTGTATTTGCAATTAGTCTTAATTTTTACAGTAATTAACTGTATTTCTTTCTTTATAATATCACATAACAAGGATTTTTTATTTACTGCAATCTGTCTGCGTATTTGTGGTGAACTCACCTCCAGTATTTCATCTTTTTCATAGCAGCATTAAATTCCAGTTTTATGTAGCTTGTGTGTCTACAGTGTGCAAACAAAGTGTGCTGGGCGTGAAGAGGAGACATGAGCAGGAGACATGAGCACAAGACATGAGCACGAGACATGAGCAGGAGACGTGAAGAGGAGACATAAAGAGGAGACCTGAGCAGGAGACATGAAGAGGAGACATGAAGATGAGACCTGAGCAGGAGACGTGAAGAGGAGACATGAAGAGGAGATCTGAGCAGGATATCTGAGCAGGAGACGTGAAGAGGAGACATGAAGAGGAGACCTGAGCAGGAGACGTGAAGAGGAAAGATGAGCAGGAGACCTGAGCAGGAGATGTGGAGAGGAGACATGAGCAGGAGACGTGAGCAGGAGACCTGAGCAGGAGACATGAGCAGGAGACATGAGCAGGAGACCTGAGCAGGAGACCTGAGCAGGAGACGTGAGCCTCCACTCTCCAGCTGTCTCACACCTATTTAACACCACAGTCAATGTTCTGATCATTTTATTCAGCAGGAACAGGTCCCATAATGGATTGTGGGATCAGTCAGCTACTCTAAATGTGTGTTTGTCAGGTGGACTGACAACTCTAGACCACACAACACACTCACACACACACATACACACACACACACACACACACACACACTATCAGGCAGTCAGTGGCCAGTCAATCACTCAGAACAAAGCTTTGAAGCCCAGAGTCAAGCCTGGTAGACCATGTGAAAGAGTGATGTGATTGTGTGTGTGTGTGTATGTGTGTGTGTGATTGTGTGTGTGTGACTGATGACTGTGCAGTGGGCCTGCTCTGAGCCAACTAGCCACTGCGTTGTCAGTTGTGTTCTATTCTGTGAATTATTGACTGAAAATAAGCTTTTCAGCTGAATTTCGTGAGAGAAACTTAGTAAAACTGCTTTTGGTACCACTAGTGGGTTTTTTTTTTATTAAGACAAACAACTAATTTGACTGTTTCAAAAACATTTCATGTTTCATTCTATGGTTATAGTTTCACTAAGTTAAGGTGACTACGTAGAAGTACTTGTTAAATGTTACAGAGACTGTCTCTGGTGTCAAAGTCATCCACCCTTATCTTTTCCATGTGAGCCTCACTACTTCTTCTGAGCTTCTGACGGATGACAGCAATTAATTGCATGAGGTATCTTGTACAGAAAATGTAAATATAAAGTATTACGTAATATACCTATACTAAATGTGACAAGACAATAATGTAATTGTTTGACAAACAAATTCATAATATTGTTATGACATGTAGGGCTGGCATGTTTGGTAGACATTTAGACTTGTCAGTACTTGTTTTACTACTGACAGTAACAATGGTGTCCCAGTAAGCCATGCACCGAGTCAGCAGGAACAATTCCAGGAGCCTGAGACCGAAGCAGAGGCAATGGAAATGTAGCTATCCCTAGTTTTTTTATTTACACGTGTACTTCTCCTACTGTGAAATGTCAAAATGTGTTCTGTGAAAAATACCTTTTCCCAGAGAGAACTCAAATATTCTCTGGCAACAGTATTTATTTCCACAATATCCGTTCATGGCTAAAGTTAGGTAACTAAACACATTGGTAAGATCATTGAGAAAATAAAACTTATTGGTCTGTGATGGGACAAAATCTCAGATGCCTGACAGGAAAGTCAGTCCTCTGTAGGAGGTCTAATACAGGATTGTTTTAGCCAACATGTCCTGTTTCACATTGCACAATAAATACTGCTAATCACTCCTCTCCAACTTCATTAACAGCATGGCTATGGTGACATCACACACACATGCAGAGATCGGGGGGATAGGTAATTAGCCTTTCTGACTTTCATGAGGGAGACCAGATTTTACGTCCCATTTTTTTTAAATCATTTTAAGAAAGAATTGAGCAATATCAGCATTCTTGTCGGGTTAAAGGGTGATTCGCAACCCCACGAGTTACCAGCTGTGACAATATGTTGGTCATAAGAGTTTATCCCAGGTCACTGAGTTGGTCTGAAAGCTGAAGCCTGGTATTAGTTGTTAGTGGGAGTGAATCAACAAGAAGCTAAATGTGGAGATGCTCCAGGACCGGCTGACAGCTGTATGCCTGGGCAGGTCTTATGGGACGTGAATTACAGTATGTGGAGGTGTGCATGATGAGGTGTGTTTAGGGGCTATTTGGTGGTGTGCAGGTGATTTTCAGTGATAGGGTTAAGGTTGGCTAGCTTTTCATTAGCCTGGACAGCATTCAGTCACCTTCACTTTCACCCTTCCTCAGGCCATACATTAACATTCACTCCATCTCTGCCATGTGTGTGTGTGTGTGTGTGTTGGTGTTTGTCTTTCTGTTATTTTGCCTGTCTGTGTGTTTCCCTGTCGGTGTATGTGTCAGATTGTGTGCGTGTGAATGTATGGGTGAGTGTTAATCTCCTCAATATTGCCTCCATGAAATTGACATTTGACAGTAATTGTGTAGCGACAGCGATCCAGTCTATCCCATGCTCTGATTGGACGAGGATATTACACACACAGACACACTCTGACCGGTCACGCTTCCTGCCGGTTACAAATATAACGTGAAAACAAATCCCCACAGTTTTACCCTGAATGGAAAGAGGAAGAGATGGATGGAGTTGGATTTTCTGGACACCATAAAACAGTTTAGAAAGAAACAAATAGAGAACTGATGAGGGAATGATAAAAGGAAAAAAAAGTAGATTTGAAACAGGCTCATGTTTTGTAAGAACATCTTTCTTATTCACTTCTTTGTGATCTGCTTCCATTTAAATTTGCTGCGGTGTTTTAACACCACCTTCTAATACTGGCTCAGCTCGCTTGGAACCTCGGCTGAGGTGGTACTAAAAAGGTGAATGGGAAAGAGGTTACTGGCTAACAAGATGGACGAGCTAGCAGCCTTGGCGAGGAGTCAGAGAGTGTTACGTTGTGTGTTGAAGCGTGGCTACACGAGGACATCACGTGTAGCCCGGACCATGAACTTATGTTTATATTATTTGTAGAGAGAGTTTCCCCACGTCATCGTCCTCATTGTCTAGGTTCCTCCCTCGGCCAACACAGCTCTCGTGACCGACGTCACTGGACCGCAATTTATTTGATCTTGCTGGTCAGAATTTGAAAATCTGCAATTTTATGATTTACAGTGTGTGCTTAAATTAAATTTACATTGAGGTTTATTTTAGATTATAAAAGGCCATTTCAAGCAAATTGAAGAGGTTTTCAGCTGACAATGAATGTGTCTGCTCTCTCTCTCTCTCTCTCTCTCTCTCTATCTCTCTCTCTCCGTGTTTCCTTCCACCTCTAAGCACCTTGGACAAGACGTACAGCCATTCCACCGCTGATTAAAGCTAATAATTAGCTATGTGTGTGTGTGTGTGTGTGTGTGTGTGTGTGTGTGGGTTTATGTGTGTGTGCGTGCGTGCGTGCGTGCGTGTGTGTGATTTTTATCATAGTTTTAAGGACATCCTATTCTTCTCCAATCATCAGCCAGCTCCCTGTGGGCAGACACTAATTAAAATCAATAGTCTCCTCAAACTGACACTGAAGGTTTGGCTACCATGAAGCAACACGGCCGACAGACAATATTCACTATCTTCAAATTTCACTGCTTTCCCTGTGAGGTGCTCATTGGAATGAAACCGGGAAACACACGATCAAATGCATCTGGTACTGATACATACAAGCAGTTATTTGTAGTTTAAACCTAAACCTGTTAGTGTCCCTAGTAATAAAGGCTGGTGTTGACAGTGAAGTCTCTGTTAGCTGGCAGAGTGAGGGGCTGAGGGGGGAGGACAGGGTAGAAGGTCACAGGGACCTTGTTGACCTGGTGATGTGCTCCAAGATAAACACAAAAACCTTTTGTATATACACAACAGACAACAGTACTGAGCTACTCCTCTCTACAGTGCTTCTAACAATACACAGTACACTATAGAGACGGCATGTATCCCTGTACCTGTGGTAGTCATGTTGTTAGGCAACACCAGGTGATAGTATTTCTAAATATGAACGTAGTCCACCCTTAACAGAAATGAATTACCCAAAAAGACAATGATCATGATCATGGTCATTACCAGGTAACTAGCTCACTAATATTTGGCGTGATGACAATTAGTAGTCTCATTTAGCCACTTGTTAGCCTTTTTTAAGACACGTAAAAGTTTCAAAATTCACCAGTGGGGTATTTACTGACATATTTTATTTCGTAGAACAAAACCTGAGAATCTCTTAAGTGATTACTACTAGTACTGTGATTTTTTTACTTTTGGCCATCTAGAATGTAGGATTTTTTCTTGAAAAACCATGTCTCCATGTGTTCAGGATATGCAATCAAGTTTACATCATTAAAGAGACAGATTTTACAAGTAGATGGAGGTGTCCAGCACATTAGCCCTCAATGCTTATTCAAAGGTATTTCAACTGAATCACGTCAGCACTGTCATTCTAAAAATATGATGCCATGATCAGCAGTTAATTCTATAAGAGAAGAGCAAGAATAATAATATTCCCTTTTAAGCATAAACAGCTGTGTGGTGGCCTCTTGCACTGTGTATGTATAGCTGAGGTGTTAATAGTGGGGTGGGTGTAGGTGATAGCAGTGTAGCAGTGTTTAGTTCCATCCCACATATTAGCAGCTGCTTTCTGTCCATCTATCACACACAGCCAGTCTGCCTGAAACACACCACCAAATAGACACATTTATCAAAGCCTCTGAAGATGGCAACACACACACACACA
>CALSBV010006670.1:110277-121844 GCA_943590825.1 Bovichtus diacanthus | reverse complement strand
GTGTGTGTGTGTGTGTGTGTGTGTGTGTGTGTGTGTGTGTGTGTGTGAGTGTGCGTGTGCGTGTGTGTGTGTGTGTGTGGGTGGGATGAGATGTCCGTATCACTCAGCTTGTTTTCTGTCTGAAGGTCTTAGCCATGGCAGCAGTTGTTTGGACGAAGCCTTTACTCTCATTCGCACCATATTGTGTCACCAAGTGAATTAGGATGAATTATTTTAATGGAGCTGTGGAATCATGCTCGAGGGGCTTTCTGTGAGAAAACTGGTATGGTGTACAGGAAGTGTTTTTTTACACACAAAAAAACCTAATAACAGCATGTAGTTGGTGGTCTCTTGAAAGTCGAGAGGTAACCCACAGCAACACTCTGATTGTGAAGGTGAGCTCGCCAACAGTCAGGCCAGATCCAAATCAGGTCACTTTCAGCGCTGATCATGTTATGTTATGTTACATTACGTTATGTTACATTATGTTATGTTATGTTATGTTATGTTATGTGTGAAGTGCAGGAAAATGGTCTTGTCGCTCTTTTCCGCCACCCTTCATCACGCTGCTGCAGGTGCTGGTGTTTTCTCTGTTCTTGGGTTTCTTCATTTTTTTTTCTTGTGAAGTTTTAGTTAGTATTTAATGTCAAATATCTTATCTACCCAGAAAACAACCTAAGACATAAGGAGCATTGCAAAGGATACATTAGAGTACAAAGAGGACTTAGATTTTTTTATGAGTGTTGATTTCTTCATATTATTACATATATTATGAGCTGATGAATGGAAAGAGGGAGAAGAGGGAAAGGAAAAGATGACAGGTAGAAAAAAAGGGAGGACCTGAAGAAACAAGGAAAGGCTGTTGTACTCTGTGTCTACATGTAGATAAAGTAGTACTTTGACTACATTTTGCAGTAGCTTGGTGGTAGTTCAATAAATCAATCAAAGTTTATTTATAAAGCCCAATATCACAAATTACAAATGTGTCTCAGGGGGCATTATATACTGTACAGCATACAACACCCTCTGTCCTTAGACCCTCGCACTGCACAAGGAAAAACTCTTCTCAGGGTGAGCAACTGAGGAGGGATCCCTCTCCCAGGATGGACAGGCCTGCAACAGATGTTGTGTGTACAGAATAAACAACATCATAAAATTACTACGTAGACAATCAATATGACAAAAATGACAATATGAACATACATGTATATGAAAAAGATTCATAAAGGAGGATGACGTGGGTGTCAGACAGAACCAGGGCAACAGGCGCAGCCACGATTCATAATCCATACGTCCAAGGCAAGCCTGAGCCAGCCCTAACTATAAGCTTTATCGAGCTTTAGTTCCACTACATTCAAATGACTTTTTGTCATTGTTTGTGTAGTTAACCAGTGAAACTACAATCAATTTTGGACGCAAAATGAAATAAAAAGTTATTATTTTTGTTCTTTCACCATTGCTTCTGTACTGTAGTTGAACCTCCTTTGACCAGCCTTGTTCCCCTTGTCTTTAAATATAAACATTTTGTGGGGGGTTTTCTAACACCAGTGAACAAGTGGGCAATTTTTCTAATAAACTCAATTGAGTGGCAATTTTTATTGGAATTTGAATTTGTTGTATCATATAATGTTGTGTCACATGTATTTTGACAATTCATAATTTCTTCACAAAGTAGTTTGAATTTCTTTTTCTAAGTATCTTTAGTTAAAGGCTTGAGATATGCCAGAATTTAAACTTAAAACATTTAAATATGAACTAACATTATCAACAGAGTGTGAAGAGGTAACAGTGTTGACGTCATGTCAAACACGTCTATGTGTTGTGTTGCTGTCACAGAATGATGCAGGACCCAAATGCAGCACACAAGATATCCAGGATAGTTGGTAACAACGTTTATTATCAGCCCAGAGCAGGTTACAGCTGATCACACAGGTCCACAGAGCGATGATCACAGAGACAAACCGACTGGGAGAAAGCAGGAGGGTAGTCGAGGCCGGGCAGAGGGTCAGGAAACAGGCAAGGCAGACAGGTCCAAGGCAGCCGAGATCAGGAAAAGGGCGAAGCAGGCAGAAAGTACTTGTCCGAAACCACCCTGTCTGCCTCCCCCTTCTCTCCTTCCTGAGAACCTCCCCCCTCGTCTGAGGGAAGCTCCTCACTGTCCTCACTGGAGCAGTCCAAGAAAGGAGGAGAAGCAGTCCCAATCCTATTTCTTCCTACAGGTGGGATAGTTCTAGTCGGTTGATCAGGGTGATGTTGGTGGAATTCCCTGATGAGCCGGGAATCAATGATGTGCCGAGCTGGAACCCATGACCTCTCTTCGGGGCCATACCCCTCCCAGTCCACCAAATACTGGAGCCCTCTTCCCCGGCGACGGGAACGGAGTAGGCAGCGGAGTGAATAGGTGAGACCGCCATCGATGAATCGAGGAGGTGATGGAGCAGCCGGAACCAGCGGACTCTCCCGAACTGGCTTGATTCTTGAGACGTGGAACGTACGGTGAATCCGCATGGTACAAGGTAGCCTGAGTCTCATTGCCACGGGGTTGATGACTTTTAACACCTCAAAAAGCCCGATAAACCCAGGCACCAATTTCTTTGATTCCACCCGCAACGGAATATCCTTAGCGGATAGCCAGACCTTCTGCCCCACCTGGTAGGCGGGCGCCTTGGTGCGGTGGCAGTTTGCCGAAGTGGCATAGCAGTCAGTTGAGCGGAGGAGGGTACTCCTGGCCTGGTCCCAGGTCTGGTGACACCGGTGCTTGAAGGCCTTGACGGACGGACAGGACACCTCCTTCTCTAATGCCGGAAATAAGGGCGGTTGGAACCCGTAGGCGCAGTGAAATGGTGACAGACATGTGACTGAGCTGATTAGGGTATTGTGTGCATATTCCACCCACAAGAGTTGTCTTGACCAAGACGCGGGGTGCTTGGATACCATGTACTGCAGAGCTGTCTCCATTTCCTGGTTCTTTCTCTCCGTCTGCCCATTGGACTGGGGATGGAATCCAGATGAAAGGCTGACCGTGGCCCCAATGAGTGTGCAAAACTCCCTCCAGAACTCAGAGGTAAACTGGGGACCACGATCGGAGACCACGTCGGTCGCCAGCCCATGGAGACAGAAAACATAGAGAAACATGAGCTCTGCTGTCTCCTTCCTTGGCCGACGGGAGTTTGGGCAGAGGCACGAAATGAGCCATTTTACTAAACCAATCCACCACTGTCAAGATGGCCGTATGTCCGTTTGACGGTGGCAGACCGGTAACAAAGTCCAGAAGATATGCGACCAGGGACGATGGGGAACTGGCAGAGTCTGCTGGTTGCAGACTGGACAGGCGTTGACAAATTCCTGTGTGTCCTCCTCCAGAGTGGCCCACCAGAAACTCTGCTGCAACGCCCCTTGAGTGCGTTGGATCCCTGGGTGGCACGAGAGTCGGGAGCTATGGGCCCACAGCAGGATGTCAGATCGGAGGGCTTGGGGCACGAACAGCTGATTAGGCGGGCAGGTGCTAGGACCGGGCTGGTCCCTAAGGGCAGCCTTGACCCTTTCCTCTACCTCCCAGGTGAGTGAAGCGATCAATGAGGAAACTGGGAGGATGGTCTCAGGAACTGACTGGTGACTTCTCCCCCCTCCCCAAACTGACGAGACAAGGCGTCGGCCTTGACGTTATTGGAACCAGGGCGGTAAGAGAGAGAAAAGTTAAAGCGAGTGAAGAACAGACTCCATCTGGCTTGGCGGGAGTTTAATCTTCTGGCCGACCGGATATATTCCAAGTTTTTATGGTCAGTCCATACCATACCTTCAAGCCAGTGACGCCACTCCTCTGACGCCAGTTTGACTGCCAGCAGTTCCTGGTTCCCCACGTCGTAATTCCTCTCTGCCGGGGTCAGCTGTGTGGAGAAGTAGGCACAGGGTTGAAATTTCTGATCGTGGGCGGACCGTTGGGAAAGAATGACTCCCGCCCCTATATCGGAGGCGTCAACCTCCACGACAAATTGTCCATCTGGGCGAGGTTCTTGAAGAATGGGGGCGGAGGTGAATCGGGCTTTAAATTCCTGAAACGCCTCCATCGCAGAGGACAACCACCGGAACAAGACCTTTGAGGAGGTCAAAGCCGTTAGTGTGGCAGCCACCGGATGAATCTCCGGTAGAAGTTGGCGTACCCCAGGAAATGTTGCAGCTGTTTACGAGAGTCCGGAATGGCCCATGAAGTGACTGTGGTCACCTCAGGGTCCATTTGTACACTCCCCTATCCCACAATATAACCCAGGAAGGAGACAGAGGAAGTGTGAAACTCGCATTTCTCCGTCTTAATGAACAGAGAATTCTCTTGGAGGCACTGGAGGACCCCCTGGATATGATGAAAGTGTTCTGTCTGGTTCTTGGAAAAAAATTGAATATCGTCCAGATACACAAACACGTACTTGTCCAACATGTCCCCGATGACGTGGCTCAGGGGTCTTAAAGTGGGGATCAGTCTTGGGGTTTGGCTCACCGGGACATCCCCTTCTATTGGTGAGCCCTGTCTTTTACCGGACAGCAGGATACGAAATGGCCTGCCTGGCCGCAGTAAAGACACAGATTACCACGGCGGTGGTGTTCGGGCTCCTCTGAGGTGAGACTGGTTCGGCCCACCTGCATGGGTTCGGGACCACCTGGAGGTGGCTCTGCCAAACCCCGATAACCGCTGAACAAACCTGGAAACCGTGAGGTAAGGAAATTGTCGGCTCCTCCCCGTCATCTCTCACATCTCCTCGTCTGGATGCGCTGGTCCAACCGGGAAGTTCAATTAATCCATCCAGGGAACCGGGCATATCGAAGGACACAAATTCATCTTTGATATAATCTGCTAATCCGCGAAGGTAAGCGTCACACTGAGCTGCCAAGTTCCAGTTGCTCAGGCGCCCTCTGGTACGAAAATCAATGGCGTAATCAACAACAGTGCCTTTGCCTTGGCTCAAACTGGTGTCTGGGCCCAACAAAACTTTCCATTACACTTTCCGCAATTCCGTGGAAAATGCTCAAAACGATGAGTAAGCAGGTGTCTGCTGCTCCCACTCAGCTGTTCCCCATAGCCGGGTTCTACCAGTCAAATAGTTAATGCTGCATGTTACCTTAGCTCCCTCAGAGGCGAAGGATGACGGCTGCAGTGCGAACAGGATGGAACAATTCGTGAGAAAGGGATTACAGCCCTCTGGATCACCGGCGTAGCACTCCGGAGTTCCTAGCTGGGGCTCTGGTGCGAATCCAGGCGACGTGTAGGTAGAGGAGATAAATGGCAAAGGCACAGAAGGCGGCTCTGGAGCTGCTCGCTGAGCCAAGGTTGCTGTCATCTGCTGCAACTGTGCGGCTACATAGGCTAATGCCTGCTCCTGAGAAGCAGCAGCCTGATGTGCTTCCGTAGCCAAGGTGGCTATCATTGCCTTGTGCATCCGGAGGGCTCCCTCAACCCTCTCAAGACGAGCCTCCCACGTCGCTGGGTTCTGCTGGGATGCGGGGTGCGCTGGGTCCATAAATGGCCAGATTGTTCTGTCACAGAACGATGCAGGACCCAAATGCAGCACACAAGATATCCAGGATAGTTGGTAACAATGTTTATTACCAGCCCAGAGCAGATTACAGTTGACCACACAGGTCCACGGAGACAAACCAACTGGGAGAAATTAGGAGGGTAATTGAGGCCGGGCAGAGGGTCAGAAAACAGTCGGGGGAGTGACGTCAGTTCGTAAAGGAACAGGACTGTGACAATTGCAGAGATATCTACTGAAGTTAGCATGCTAACAGCTAGCTGCTCCATCCAGTGTGTAATACCACTTTTTCCTCTAGAGGTGATAGTGAGTCAGTGTAGCTCCAGTCTGCCTCACTACAGAGGGAGAAGAAGTGCAGCTGCCTGACTCTGGCAGACTCAGGGCTCGTCTACATCACATCCATGATCCCTGGATGAGGGACGAGGCACCCTCACCTCGGATGACGAAACAAGCCAACATACAAACTATCAAAACATAACATTACACAGAGCGTACAGCCCCAGTGCCACAGGAAACACAAATATCTAAGCTCCATGTGAAGATTATAAGATAGCAGAGATATTTAGACCGACTCTCAGAGTTTCAGCTCGGTGGAATGAACAGACAGACAGGAGTAAAAAACACACAGTAAATATATCAAAGAAGAGAGAGATATATAGCTGGAGAGTATACATTAGAATACTCTAAAACTTAGAATACAATGAATATGACAAACTAGTACAAATAAAATATAAACAGGTTAACATACTATAGTTAGCTTTTTTTTTTAAACTGATGGTTTTGAAGATTGATAAATTTAGATTGCATGGACCCAGTAGTAGAGGTGAAGTACTGCCTCTACTTCTTTGGAGCAGGTGGCTAAGAACTACACATGAACCTTTAACCAAACTAGATGTCTCCCTAAGGTAGCTTTGCTGTAGTTAAACTTCAGTTGTGCAAGTGGTGGATGTGTGTGTGTGTGTGTGTGTGTGTGTGTGTGTGACAAAGTGCTGCCATTATCCCCCTCTGACAAAAACCTCTCCGAGGGCAATTTCTAGAAATTATTTCAACAATGGAGCACGCCAAATGTCAACATTTACTAATTATGTTTATGCTAATTGTTAATTAGTGTATTAATGGGATGATCTTAATTAACAAAAGGTTTTCGGCTTCCACTGGCAACAGGGCTGCCATAAAGGTGGTGTAATTGCTGCGGTGCTTGATGAACATGGATTTATTGGGCATTTTAACTACAGTGCTTGTCGTTTAATGCCATGATGGATAGAATGGATGAATAGAGCAGATAGAATATAGAGTGAAGAGAGGAGTCCTGATGAGTGTGCGTGCGTGCATGCGTGCGTGCGTGCGTGAATGTCAGAGACAGAGACAGAGAGTTTTTGCTGGACCGTGGAGGCCTAGGTGAGTGAATGTCTCTGAATGATTTCCTGGGCCCCTTAAAACAACCAACTACATTCTCAAAGGCCTGGTTAATGGACAGTGTTTGCTTGTGTTTCGGCCCTGGTCTTAAAGTTCTTGGACATGGTAGTTAAAAAGTGTAATTAATCATTCACATTTCTGGTTACGTTACTTTCCTCAGCCCAGCTCGTCTGTACTAGCGCAATAAAGGACCATGAGATACTGTGGGGTAACAGGCAGCTGGCCTGTGGTTTGGAAGTATTTACTGACCCTCAGAACTAACTCCTCTCCTCAAAGTAAAGCTGTGTGGTTCACATATCTTCAAGCTCTGAAAATCTAGCCAGCTAAGGATTCAAGGATCAGTTATTGTCATTCTGCAACACAGTGTTGCACAACACAATGCAGTTGTAGTCCATTTATGCAACACAAGAAAACATGACAAAACAAAGCAGAATAAAAACAGCACTGCATTCCTGAAGTGCATTTTTTGAATTTGCGTCTGAAGGAATGTAAACAGCAACAAGAAAAACACTGGTGAATTCTCTGAGCAGATAATATGGCCAGCATCTTTAACATTAAGATGTTGACATCAGAGAAACATTGTCCATCAACTTTGAATTTTGAGCACCAAGCATCATTGATGTAAACACAGTCCGCCTCCTCTCGACCCACTGGAGCAGGAAATGAACAATATCAAAATAACGAGCCTTTACAGGAGACAATGAATCATGACTTCACCCATTAGATTACATCACATACAGTATATTTAGCTGACACTTTTATCCAAATATCCAGATTTATTTTATATATTTCATATTACTGATTTTTAATTAATGATGCATTACACATCACTTTACTGTTGCTGCTGGGACTTAATATGCTGCTAGCTTAACCTATAATAATACATCATTATGTTTTTGTTGATTTATATATAAATATACAAAGTAACTAGTAACTAAAGTTATCAAATAGATGTAGTGGAGTTCATTTTCAATGTAATTTGTTTGTAATAAAAATAATAAATATTTGACAACTTACTGTATGTAGGGTCTGTTTTGACTGGCTTTGTGATGCATTCCCCTTTCTTGGCCTGAGGGAGCACGACCTTGTAGACCGCTTCTCTACATCTCTGACAACTCTCTCTGTACACTTTGCATGTGGTTCACCAGTGACATCCACTTGGCCACCTTCTCCGGCTCTGATGTTGAAGACATTAGACTCCAGTAGATGGATTTTTTATGCTGAGCAGCCCCCTCTTGAAGACCCCACAGTTCTTGTTTTGTGCAAGTTAGTTAAGTTTCTTGGACAGACCTGATAGAAAGTAAATTAACGAATATGCAATAAATGAATATGTAACACATAGTTTGATGACAACCTGTTACAGTGACAAAATGCACAGTGTGTGTCAATGAGCCACACTGTTATGAAATATGCAGCGATAAACATTTACCTTTCTCAAAGTGCCAGATGTCGTAGCATTGTGTGAACTTGCGTTTCCTCAGAAACTTCTGGATCTGTGGATGACGGGCTTTTCCAGATTGCAAGTAAGATACCTGAAGGTATCTTACTGGAAAATCTGGAGCTGCATGTCCTTGCATATCTATGAAAACATAACAAAAAGGAAAAGTTGTAGAAAAGGTCCACTGATAGCAATCTTCACATGATGTGAATGGTAATAGATGCAAGAAGGATGCACCAGTGAAATATGTGGCTGCTGATATCTGAAGGATGCCAACTGGGGTACTTCCAACAGCAGGCTGGCTCTCTACCACTCTCTGGAGTAATTACAGTTTTGGCAAAGCTGAGTGAATGGACCCATCCGTCGTCGCTGGACATCACAGTTCCTCTTGCACACTGGACAGGTGTCAAACAGCTCTTTGAGGAAGCTCTTTTCATCTTAGAACTTTACCCTTTTACTGTGATTTTAGTTTATCAAAGTTTATTCTAACATTTTAGTCGGCAAAAAATGTCTGTTCAGTGTTGGGTTGTACTTGGTGGTGGTCTAGTGGTCTAGTGGTTAGGCTTCCAAACAGAACACAATGGTAGTTGCCCTTGAGCAAGGCACTTAACCCCAAGTTGCTCCAGGGGACTGTCCCTGTAAGTCGCTCTGGATAAGTGACATGTAATGTAATGTACTTAGTGCCACCCTCTCAAGTCACTCCAGGTTTCAAATCAGTACTACCAAACTCAAGGCTTAAAAACAGTAGTCCACGAACCAATGGGTGATATCACGGTGACTATGTCCACTTCAGGCTGTGGTTAAGTGATTAAGCAGTACCTTTTCAATACCGTTGGGTTATCGGTTTTTGACCACAGTCTCAGTTAATCAAGTTCTGTTCTTGTGTATGTTATAGCCAGTCCAAGGCTGCTGAAAAGAAAGAATCCAGCTGATTAGAGCCCGTGAGCTAATGCCAAATTACCGTAAGTAAAATAAATTTTCATACTGTAAGTATATATATAAATTATATATTTAAGTATTTCAAGGAGACTTTGTTGAATTAAAATGCGGTGACTCCTAGTGGTAGAATAAAATAAAACACTGTCACTTACAGCTCACGGTCATAAACAAGCTTAGTCTTGTAACATTGCTCTTTCGAGTGTGTTCATATTTGTGTGTGTATTTATATTGTGGTCAGTGTGTCTCTGCATGGCTTGTGTTTTACTATGACTGTGTGGTGGTGGTGGGGTCATAAACTGCAGAGTGGATACATTGTGTTGTGGAGATAAAAGATTCCAGTGGACAGATCAATAGGCCATATCAGCCTGCTGTTAAATTACTGATAACACTATTTGCTTTATTTGCTTTTTTTCTGCTGCTGCACACATGCCACATTTCTGCCTGGAGCTCTGGTGTCATACTTGACAGCTGTGCATGTGTGTGTGTGAGTGAGTGAGTGAGTGAGTGAGTGAGTGAGTGAGTGAGTGAGTGAGTGTGTGTGTGTGTGTGTGTGTGTGTGTGTGTGTGTGAGTGAGTAAGTGAGTGAGTGTGTGTGTGTGTGTGTGTGTTTGCTTGCACCTATATGTTCTCGTAATGTCCTCACATGATACTAAAATGAGTCAAAGCCTACAAAGTTAGTAGTAGTTTCTTGGTCCTGAAGTGTAAACGTCAGAGCTGCAAGTCTTTATGATTGTGGTGCAGGACTGTGACTTTTAGCCTGTGTAAATTGCACACCCATTCCAAATGTCGAAGTGTCTTTGGGCAAGACACTGAACACCAAACTGCTCCAGCTGTGCTATTGGTGTGTTTGGCTCAGATCCTGATGAGCAGGTTGACACCTTGCATGGCAGCCTCTGCCATCAGGGTATAACTGTGTTTGTGAAAGTGTAAATGTTGTAGTGTAAACATTTAGTGTAAAAGCCCTTTGAGTGGGCGCAACAGTATGTCAAATGCCAAGTCCTATATTACTATAAGTGATACTGAAAGATAATATTTGTAGCATCAAATTTTATTATTAAATTTAAGGCTGATAAAAACTGTAACATTTGTGTAGATATGTATGATTATGATTGATGTATCATTCAGTTTACTGCAGTTGAATAGAGGACTGGAGGAAAGACAGACAATAAAGTATGTGTGTGTGTGTGTGTGTGTGTGTGTGTGCGTGTGTGTGTGCATCTGGGGAGTTATTTTGTTCCTTGTTCTGTATTATTAATTAGACAGCTCCATTAATCCCATCAATCAGTTACATATATCATTAGTCATTTGATGTTTAGGCATTAGGTGAAAACCTTTGAATTAAAAAAACAGGAAACCTTTGAATAAAAAAAAAAACAGGGAAGAGAATATATGGTTAGCCGACCAAAATGCAATGGGGGGCAATTCGAGCTTGGCAGAGTTGTCAGTACCAATCCAAACAGCAAAGGCGTTGTGAGGGACGCCAAGGTAAGGATCATCCCAAGCTACCATGTCCCAATGACAACAGCTCTGAAGGCAAAAGCAAGGCATCCGACCTCTTATGAGAAAAAAAGAGAAGATATCATTTCCACCAAGTTTGTGAGAAAGATTTAACCAGGATATCCTTCAAATGAAAAACACAAACAATGAACACCTTTTTATCACCACAATTATCCATGATCCCACTTTAAAAGTACCATCAGATCCTTTAATAGACTTATACAACCACAAACAATATATAAGGAAATAAACAGGCCATTTTGTACACATGTATAACAAAGGGTTCAATTTACTGAGCCATACATAAACAGGCTACCGATCACCACGGCATAAATCTAGCACTAACCCAAATTGGCAGCGGCAGCGATCTCCAGCAGTGAGCTCCGCCAGGTAAACTGTCTCTCAAACTATTTTAAAATGTTCTTTAGATCACGGCAATGTCAACAAACAGCTTTCTCTCCCAGTGCTGCTCTGTGACCCTCAGTGGTGCTCTTTATTTCTATGGGTTCCATCCGGTTTGCATTCTGATATCCCATTTTATCTTTGAATTCTTCTTAATTTCGTTTAAGAAGGTCCTATTAGTTTCTAGAGAGTTCCAGTTTGACTTGACAATTATTATACATGTATTATCATTGAATGGATTACATGATTCATACATTTTGAATATATATAATTGCAATCAAAATTATTTAACTCCCTTAAATTGCAAGGCAAAGTGATTTGAATAAAGATGCAGAAAAACTAGTCCATGCATTTGTTACTTCAAGGCTGGA
>CALSBV010006670.1:94381-105277 GCA_943590825.1 Bovichtus diacanthus | reverse complement strand
AATTAAAGGCTTTTAAGTGCGCCCTATAGTGCGGAAAATACGGTACACCTTTATGCAATATTAAAGTATTATTTCTTATGATGGAGATTTTCTCTTGGAGGTAAGTGGCAAACTCATTACAGAATTGATTACATTACAGTTCATTTAGCAGACGCTTTTGTCCAAAGCGACTTACAATAAGTACAAACAATCATGAGGATACGACTCTAAACAGCGAGAATCTTGCAAGTACATCAGCTTCAAATAGGTGAAATCATACAAGTGCAGAATAGCTTCAAATAAGCCAACCAAGTGCAAAAGCCCAGTTTTTTATTTAATTTTTGCAGTCGAAACACGTGGGTTTTCAGTCTGCGACGGAAGGTGTGAAGACTTTCTGCTGACCTGACATCAATGGGGAGCTCATTCCACCATTTAGGGGCCAGGATAGCAAACAGACGGGTGTTATTTGAGGGTATCTGGGTCCCACTCACAATGAGGGAGCAGCGAGACGATTGGCAGATGCTGAGCGAAGTGAGCAAGCTGGTGTGTGTGGTTTGACCATGGCCTGAATATAGGAAGGAACTGATCCATTCACTGAACGGTAGGCCAGCACCAGTGTCTTGAAGCAGATTCGAGCAGCCACTGGTAACCAGTGAAGGGAGCGGAGGAGAGGTGTAGTGTGGGAGAACTGGGGGAGTGGAGGAGAGGTGTAGTGTGGGAGGACTTGGGGAGTGGAGGAGAGGTGTAGTGTGGAAGGACTTGGGGAGTGGAGAAGAGGTGTAGTGTGGGAGGACTTTGGGAGATTGAAGACCAGTCGGGCTGCTGCATTCTGGATGAGCTGTAGAGGTTGGATGGCACATGTAGGAAGTCCAGCCAGGAGGGAGTTGCAGTAGTCAAGATGTGAGATAACAAGGGCCTGGACCAGAACCTGTGTTTCCTTCTGAGTCAGATGGGGACGAATCCTCCTGATGTTGCAGAGCAGGGGTGGCCAACCAGTCAGAGGTTAAGAGCTAAAAATGTTACTATGTTACTGCAAAGAGCCACATCATACACACAGTCACAGATGCGCACCCCCCCCTCTCCTTCTCTCTTTTGTTCTCAGCCTTTCTCTGCTCCCTCACTCTCTTCCTCCCCTCTCTCTCACACAGACAAAATGAAAATCTTAAAACTTTACACACACACACACAAAGACCCTCCCTCCCAAAGACACACACACCCTCACATAGACAGACACACATAGCTCTGCTCAGACACATTTATTGTAAATGTCACACACCATAATATTGACAGAAATTGAATTAAACCTCTCCTACCAGTCTTCAGAGGCCAGTTATTATCAGCAATGAACATTGTGTGCACTCTCACACACAAACTCTCAGTAAAAAAATGTGAAAAAGTTTTTTATCTTCCTATGCATGTTGCTTCTTTATATTAGTGGGACATCTGACATTCCTTGCCTTGAACAATCCTCTGTGAATCTGGCTTGTATTCCGTTGTGGCCACTTGTGTGTCAGTCAGAACAGATCGATACTTTGATTTGACGTGTTTCAGGGTAGAAAACACAGACTCACAGACGTATGTTGACCCAAACATTGATAGTAGCTTGAGCGCAGCCCGTTTGACATTGGGATATTTTTCCATTGGAACAGTTTTCCAGAACCCAAGGGTCCCTTCCCTCAGAACAGGTTTCAGTCGGTCTTCCTCAGAAAGTTCAATCATCTCCAACTCGGCCATCGCCTCGTCCGTGACTAGTGGGGCTTTCAAACAGTCCGTCTCAGCATTAAAAGGGTCGACGAGGAACGTAATCTGTGACCTTTTCAGCTGTAGCTCATGGAACCGGGTCGCAAAGTTTTAGTGCAGGGATTCAACCAATGTTGCATATCGGGCTGTTTGCTTTTTCAGGGTGGCACCGATGGCTTGTCCGCTTGCTTTTAGCAGAGAGGGAAAATGTGCTAATTCTCCCTTTTGAAGATGTGTCTCAACCTGTTTCAGTTTGTTAACAAACGCAAATACACATTGCACTTTTCAAGGTGTTTAACTTCTGCTTGCGAAGTTCAGTACCTTTTGGGAATTCCTGGTCGATGTTAGCATGGCGTGAGGTGAAATGGTGCTGAAGATTTGAAGCCTTGAAATGGGCTAATGGTGTCTGGCATATAAGGCAAAATGGCTTGCAATTGCGTCCGATAAAAAAATATGAACTCTCCCACGGGTTGGCCACCCCTGTGTATTAGTCAGATATTCAAAGTTGAGAAATTACCAAGAGAAACAATTTTACAGTTTAAAAAGACAGTATAAAGAGCAGCAATCACCTCACACTTTTCTATTGCTTCCTGTACACTGTGAACATTTAAAGTTAGCAGATGCTGCTTCAAATAACTCTTTGTTTTGCATTTTACCTTGAGCCAGTTTTGCTGGTTTTAACCAAGTACAAGAGTGGTAATTGGGCCAGATAGGTAGAACGATGATGATTTATGTACTTTTATTGATTTATAGTGTAGTTCCTGTGCTTTACCTTGTGCAGTCGTGAGGGTAATTCACCACAGGGTACTGTACCACAGGATATTTTTTAATTCCTAACATTAGGTTTGAGTAGAGGTATTCAACTTAATTGAAGTGATCCATTTTGCAGTGGAGGACAAATATTAAAATTGTTATTTACTAATAAATAAATATATTAACATGACCTTCTCAGGGTCAACATACTTTTACTAATTTGTATGAGGTTATACTGTAGAGTTTCAATGTAGGCGTCTAGTGAAGCCTCCCAGGCTCATTGAGGTATGTCTATGTGTCTGCTTTGTTACTGGTCTCATTGTGTTTTACAATGTTTCCACTGTTCCAACACTTCCATTGTTGTCACACAATTAGTAGTAATGTATTTTCACATGGTCACAAATAAAAACTTAACAGACTGTTTGTCTCCGCTCTGCTAAAATGGTTGGCCTTGACAAAAAAAAATCAGTTTCAGTCAGATGACATTGACATTGGTATTGATTTTGAATTGATTGAATAATTGTGTAGATAGATATCCATTGTGGTTCATGTTGGCTTAAAATTGAACTTGGCGTTCGAAAGCTCTGTGAACATTTACAGTGCCATGGCAACTGAGCAACCTCTATTGCACCTCTAACTTCATACAAATGTACATTTCCCACTTACTAATAATAAAGTAAGTAATTATTCTGTAAACAGAGGCAATGACAGCACTTTTCTCCCTGTGTATGGAGCTGGTGTAGCTTGGTTTTATAATTGTCAAAAGATCTGACTAAATTATCCAAGCTTGAGCTCTTCAGATTGGAACATCTTGTCCTAATTATGAGGAGTGGAAGTCTTTCTTTTCCTCTGATTGGATGTGACAGGAACAAGATAGCTGCTGACAATAGGAACATGACATGGGCAGAGAAGAAATGGAAGTTAGTGTTGTTTTCTGTGAAGACTAGATTTAGTCACATACAGTACTTCAAAGTACTGATTACCATATTACTTAAAGAACATGTAACCAATCTGCTGCATTTTCCTGGAAGATGCCTTATTCAGATGAGGCAACCTTTACACAGGGAACATTTTAAAGCTAGAATATCCCATACAATGGTAGTGATCGTTGTAGTGTTTTTATAGACCCCCAAGTCTTTTTACTGGGGCGGCTGTGGCTCAGGAGGTTGTGGATGCGATTCCTGGCCCCTGCAGTCTACATGTCGATGTATCCTTGGGCGAGATACTGAACCCCAAATTCGGAGTGTGAGTATGTGTAAATGTCAATCTTGTGACAGTCTCAGCCATCAACAGAGTGCAGCTGTGGCTCAGGAGGTAGAGTCGTCCACCGGTCGGAGGGTTGGTGGTTTGATCCCCGGCCTCTGCAGTCAGCATGTCAAAGTGTCCTTGGGCAAGATACTGAACCCCAAATTGTCCCCGATGTCCAACAGTGTGTGTGTGAGTGTGTGTGAATGGTTATCACTGATGAGCATGTGGCACCTTGTACAGTAGCCTCTGACTCTGTATGAATGTGGGTGAATGCTGACATGTGTTGTTTTGTCAGTACTGAGCAGCTCCATCAGTGACAGGCTGCTTCACCCGCGGTGTCACACTGAGAGATACCGCAGGTCCTTCCTTCCTGCAAGCGGTCAGACTGTACAACCACCACAGCCCCTGGTAGACCACCACACACTCATTGTGGACTGTTCCACCACTTATGTGCAATACACCCCGCTACTATTTATTACTGTGCAATACACCCTTTTTACTATGTATTATTGTTATTACTGGCTGCTAGAGTATTACTCTCACATGTTCACTTACTGTAGTATGTTAACCTGCCACTTACTTACCACGGTTGTTGTGTTTTTTGTACTTATATTTTGTGCTTATCTTATATTACCCTTTTATCTGCACTGTCCCTTTGCTGTTGTAGCGCTGTAAATGTCCCCACTGTGGGACGAATAAAGGTTTTCTGATTCTGATTCTGATTCTGAAAGTGCTTTGAGTGATTGCTAAGATTGGAAAAGCGCAATATAAATTGACATCTTTTGTAAACATCATGTTCATAGGCTTGGAGGCACTGAAGTAAGCGTTTGTTTCTAAACGCTGTAGCAAATTTTAAGCATGCGCTAACAAATGTTATTACACAGCTTTGTTGAATACTCAATTCCGATGCTATGAATAACAGTAACGGAAACAGTTCAACGCAGAACACAGCGAGCGGATTATTTGTTTTAGCAGAAGCAAAATAAATCATTTTTAAATCAATAAAATAATTTTTTCAATAATATTTTGTGTGACATTATTAATTTATTTAGTAAGTAGCCATGTAATGTGCAATATAATGTACAGTTTGCTGGTTAATATTCGCATCGGGGTCCTGCTTACCCTGTCTGAGTTTATTTCGCTATAATTCCTGAAATTTTATTTCCTTAAACCGGGCTCAGACTACAGGAGTTTTGGGCCGATAGATGCCCAGATTTTCTGTTCATGTGAGGGCTTTACAGATCCAGTCTTAAACCTCCTGAACTGTTTGCTGACTCTTTAGGGCGGCCCGATAATATTAGGAGGTGAAATCTAGATGATTACGTCAGTATTTTCAGAGCACGACCACAATAGCAAATGAAAGAGACAAGACAGAGCAGCTGACAGTGTTTCCAAACAACCGTACACATTCTAGCCCTTCAAGCTAATGTTAGCTAGCTACTGTTGACAGATATTAAAGCTGACTGAAGAATAGTCAACCCAAACATTTTCTCATCCAGACTTCTGCTTTTGTTTTTCTCATTGCAAAGCATTTCTACAGCAAGTTGGACTGCTGCTGACTGAAATGACTCTCATTTCAACTCTACCCATTCAAACAGTGCTACAAGGCAACAATAATAATAAATGAATATTATTATTGTTCACTTAATTAACACATGAATAACTGACATATGGCCAGGCCTGAAACAATATTTTATGGCATATGTTAATATATGGAGACTTGCAGCATGCAGTTGTTTCTATCTGCTTCCCCAGGAGATCATGTGTGGTGGTTCATTGGTCCCTCTGGCACTATAATCTTAATAATAATGTATGTAGTGCGTGATGCAGTTTTTTTTCTAATCTTGTTTGAGATTAGAGAGAAGAACATCATGAAGTTTCTCCTCAAGTGAGTGGTACTATAGTTCTGTGAGCACATATGGAAGCTGGACCTCCCCTTACTGAAGAACTGAGCAATCGCACTTCAATGTACCTGCTCAGCCAATGAGGAGGAGCCCCTCCCAAAGGTTGTGAGCAAAATGAGCCAACTCAGCATATACAAAGTTGGCAACTAACCCTCAAATAATCCTTGTTCCTGACGCTTGTGTACAGTTTTTGTTTGCTGGAATACTACATGGCCTCATAATTGCTGTGTGGTCATTTGATTTAACACATTCATTTAGTAATATACAACTTTTGGAACAACACTGACATAATGAAGGTCTATCATGCCAGTCGGCGTTATGCCTTGTTGGTGCATACACATATATTATTAATAGACTATACCAGTTGTGGCCAACCAGTCAGAGGTTAAGAGCCAAACATGTTACTATGTTACTGCAAAGAGCCACATCATACACACAGTCACAGATGCGCAACCCCCCCTCTCCTTCTCTCTTTTGTTCTCAGCCTTTCTCTGTGCTCCCTCACTCTCTTCCTCCCCTCTCTCTCTCACACAGACAAAATGAAAATCTTAAAACTTTACACACACACACACACAAAGACCTTTCCTCCCAAAGACACACACACCCTCACACAGACAGACACACATAGCTCTGCTCAGACAAATTTATTGTAAATGTCACACACCATAATATTGACAGAAATTTAATTAAACCTCTCCTACCAGTCTTCAGTCTCCAGTTATTATCAACAATGAACATTGTGTGCATTCTCACACACAAACTCTCAGTAAAAAAATGTGAAAAAGTTTTTTATCTTCCTATGCATGTTGCTTCTTTAAATTAGTGGGACTTCTGACATTCCTCGCCTTGAACAATCGTCCTCAAATCTGGCTTGTATTCCGTTGTGGCTACTCGAAGCAATTCTTTCACATGTGTGTCAGTCAGAACAGATCGATACTTTGATTTGACGTGTTTCAGGCTAGAAAACACAGACTCACAGACGTATGTTGACCCAAACATTGATAGTAGCTTGAGCGCAGCCCGTTTGACATTGGGATATTTTTCCATTGGAACAGTTTTCCAGAACTCAAGGGTCCCTTCCCTCAGAACAGGTTTCAGTCGGTCTTCCTCAGAAAGTTCAATCATCTCCAACTCGGCCACCGCCTCGTCCGTGACTAGTGGGGCTTTCAAACAGTCCGTCTCAGCATTAAAAGGGTCGACGAGGAACGTAATCTGTGACCTTTTCAGCTGTAGATCATGAAACCGGGTTGCAAAGTTTTCGTGCAGGGTTTCAACCAATGTTGCATATCGGGCTGTTTGCTTTTTCAGGGTGGCACCGATGGCTTGTCCGCTTGCTTTTAGCAGAGAGAAAATGCGCTAATTCTCCATTTTGAAGATGTGTCTCAAACTGTTTCAGTTTGTTAACAAACGCAAATGCACTTTGCACTTTTCAAGGTGTTTAATTTCTGCTTGCGAAGTTCAGTACCTTTTGGGAATTCCTGGTCGATGTTAGCATGGCGTGAGGTGAAATGGCGCTGAAGATTTGAAGCCTTGAAATGGGCTAATGGTGTCTGGCATATAAGGCAAAATGGCTTGCAATTGCGTTCGATAAAAAAATATGAACTCTCCCACTCTACTAAAAACGTCCTATGTTTGTCTTCATATTTTCGCTTAGCTGTGCATTTTTTCCCTGCCATTTTAGGATCGAACTCAGATGGTCAGATAGTGCAGGCATTTTTGTGATTGGATACACACACGTACACACTCACACACACAAATAAAATTCGATATGAATTGAAGAGCCGCATGAAACTGGGCAAAGAGCGGCTTGAGAGCCGCGGGTTGGCCACCCCTGGACTGTACAAACCAATTAACATGCAGACTCTGCAGTTAATTGGCCTCTTAAGTTCTTGGGCCTCATGGCAGTTGCTTACTTTCCCCATTTGGTGATCTATTCCTGGTTCCAGGAAAGATAATACAAAGAGTGGTTTTGAAATGATTTTGATGCTCAAAGGATTTACTTATTGTTTTACTGCCATTTCTTTTTGTTATCATTGTGTATGAGGTGAAGTCTTTTTGGAGCGGGCTGTGGGTCCAGAGGAGTGCTGTTCGCGCCTTAGTATGCAGATTACGTGTAAATGTTGCTCTCCGCCAAAACACTGACAGAAAGTTGAAACTGAAAAGGAAAAATAACTTATTAAAAAAAGTGACAAAAACAAGTTCTGAACATTGTCATAAAAACAACACATTGCAAAAAATATGAAAAACATTTTTAATGCTTTAATTTTCAGTGGAAGTTGAAAATAATGATATAATGTCAATGTTTCCTATGCCAAATTTAATTTTCATGACAGTATCTAATGTCATTGTCCTAACTCCACAATTGAAAAAAATTAAGTTACACAAAAAACTTAGGAATGCATACAACTATTTGCAACAGTAAATGGAAAACATACATAAATACGTCATCCTGAAAAGGTGGTAGACTCTCAAATAGTGCGTACAGTGTTTGTGTCTAGAACGTGTGGCTACAGGACAACAGCTCGCTGTTTCATCGGTTCAAGGAATGTGAGTGGACTCTGTGTCCTTATAAATGTTGAAATGGTGTCAAGTGACCAGCTGTGCCCTGATAGCTGTGTGTGTGTGTGCGTGCGTGTGTGTGTGTGTGTGCGTGTGTGCGTGTGTGTGTGTGTGGGCGTCTCCTCCCAGCAGTAAAGCGTATTTTATTGGAGTTAACACTGAGGTCAAATAAAGCAGATTTATTTCTACGGATTACTAGCACTCTTCTAGCCAGTCCATAAAACAGAAACCAATCACTGACTCACACACACACACACACACACACGGAAGGACTGTGCAGCGGAGATATCATTGCTACTGTGTGAAAGAGCCACTCTGAGAATACAGTGTTAAGTTTAATCATTTTAGCCATGAAGACCCACAAAGACCTTAAAGTGATTTCAGGTTTTCAAAGCTGGACATCATCACCTCACATGGTCTCCTCTGGGCAGGGTATCTTGTGCTGGTGCACAGTATTAACAGTTTTATACAAAATCTATTTGCCCATCATTGTTATGGTCATTTTATGGTGTATTTCATTGCAATACTATTGAGAGTACAGTTGAGTGTATTGTTACTCTGATGCTCGGTGCAGGTATCTAATGAAAACATTGTTACTACCTGTCATAAGTTATTCCTAAACACGACAACCTTTCCAAGTGTCTGAAGGAGATGAAGACAAATTACTTTAAACCACATGCAAAAACTGCAAATATTTTGTGGGTGGAGCATTTTCAACATCTTTGTTGTTGCTTGTTTCCTCCAGCAGGAGGATCCTTGCCAGCTTCCCTGAAGCTGCTGACTGCTGCTGACTGCTGCTGACTGAAACGACATATTAACTCTACCATTCAAACAAGGCTTGAAGTTGAAAGCAACAATAATAATAAATGAATATGCACGTTCACTTAACTAACACATGAATAACTGACATAGCAAAGTATGCCAGGCCTGAAACTATATTTTATGGCATATATTACTATATTATTGGATTGATACTGATAAAATGCTGCAATATATACGTTGATATATGATTATTAACAGTCAATGATTGTTGTACCCAAAGATGTTGTGCCCTGCTGCTCTGGAGTCTATTGGTATTTTACTGTAAAGAGGACAAAAAATAAAAAGCACCTTTCACCGTAATGCAGTTCAATAAAATAAATATCACGATATGGATTAAAAAATCAATTATAAAACAATTTATAGAACAGGTGTACATTACTATCAGGTAACTCAGTATAGCTAGTAACCTTAATATAGACAATAGATTGACAAACCATCCTCCAGTCTGGGGGTGTATTCAAGCTAAGATAGACTCCTGATTTGCAGTTCCTGCTCCTGCTGCTAGTGTTGCTGCTGCTGTTAGTGCTGCTGCTGCTAATGCTGCTGCTGCTGCTAGTGCTGCTGCTCCTGCTGCTGCTGCTGCTCCTGCTGCTAGTGCTGCTGCTCCTGCTGCTAGTGCTGCTGTTCCTGCTGCTAGTGCTGGTGCTGCTGCTGCTACTGCTGCTGCTGCTCCTGCTGCTGTTGCTGCTGCTAGTGCTGCTGCTGCTGTTGCTAGTGCTGCTGCTGCTGCTGTTGCTACTGCTGCTGCTAGTGCTGCTGCTAGTGCTAGTGCTGCTGCTGCTCTGGCAGTGATAACTGTGTGCCTTTATTAGTATTAGCACAGTGCACATGTGTTAAGACACATTCTCCGTCAAAGGTCTCGACAGCTTTTGAAGTCAACTGAAAGCTGAACCAGCTGTGATCGGAAACACTCCAGAGGAAAAGACATCTCATTTCTCTTAAAGCACATTTCCTTGTTTCCTCTCTCCTCACATGGCTTCCTTGCGTCTCTCCATGCACCCCCGATGGAAGACACAAGAAAAGACACGAGGGAGGGAAACGTGGATGCAATTTAAGAGACTTTGGATGCACCCATAGCCAACGGTGTGTAAGTGTGTGTGAATGAGGATGGTGACAACTTGTATGGTAACCTCTACCATCAGTGTATGAATGTGTTTGAAAAGTGCATTGAGTGGTCATAAAGACTATAAAATGCTGTCCATTTACTATTTAGCTTTTTAATTCAAAAGTGGATGCAGCTCTATTTGTCTTTCCATCTAGTTGTGGTGGTGGTAGTCAGGTGGTCTAGTAGCCAGGCTTCCAAATAGAACATCAGAAAGTCATGCATTCAATACCAGGCTGCCACCATTAAGCTCCTGAGCAAGACACTTAAGCCTGAGGTGCTCCAGAGGACTGTCCCTGTAGTTAGTTCACTGTAAGTCACTCTGGATAAGAGCATCTGATAAATGACCTGTAATAATAATTCCATGCTTGAATACCTGAGGAATATAAAACCCTCTGATAACAAACTTTACATCCATGCCAACAGTGTTATAATTTGTAGTGTAGCAATTGGAGAAGCTGATGAATGATTAGCAGACAATATAATGCCATCTCTGAGCTTTAGACTGGACTGATTGGCAGTCATCCTTTTCCTGCTTCGTGAGGAAAAAATATATTAATATAAATATTGATCTGCTGGTCATTTATGTGTGTGTGTGTGTGTGTGTGTGTGTGTGTGTGTGTGTCTGTGTGTGTGTGTGTGTGCGTGTGTGTATGTGTGTGTGTGTTCATGTGTGTGTGTGTGTGTGTGTGTGTGTGTCTGTCTGTCTGTCTTTCTGTGTGTGTGTATATGTGTGTGTGTATGTCTGTTTCTGTGTGTGTGTGTGTGTGCGTGTGTGTATGTGTGTGT
>CALSBV010006670.1:69727-84381 GCA_943590825.1 Bovichtus diacanthus | reverse complement strand
AGAGAGTTGTAGAGGGAGACAGGCAGAGAGAGGGAGACAGGCAGATAGTTGTAGAGGGAGACAAGCAGAGAGAGGGAGACAGGCAGAGAGACATAGAGGGAGAAAGGCAGAGAAAGGGAGACAGGCAGAGAGTTGTAGAGGGAGACAAGCAGAGAGAGGGAGACAGGCAGAGAGAGGGAGACAGGCAAACCTGCAGACAGTAGAGTTTAATGATTCCAGATGAGCTGAGTGTTCTGCCTGACAACTGAAATGAACAGGAATCAATAGTGAGAGCGTCTGTCTGCAGCAGATAAGACACACACACACAATGTTGACTATTAAAGACGACAGCTTGAGATATTACACTATTAGTTATGCTATTTTTAATCAGCTATCATATTTAATTAATTCTTCAGGTCAGATGTTATCTAAGTGTCTAACTGTGTGTGTGTGTGTGTGTGTGTGTGTGTGTGTGTGTGTGTGTGTGGAGGATGGGGGGCTATTACTCCTGTAATGGGGAAGAGGAGGAGGGCTAATCTAAAATATGGAACCTTGAAAAGACACAAAATAGAAAAACAGGAGGAAAACAGCGATGTAGTCAGGGAAGGGGAAAAAATAGAACTCTATGTTATGTAATACCTTTTTAAAAGGCCATACTAATATGGGTTTTAAAAGGCAGCGGTTTTGGACAGGAGTCAGTTTTGTTGATAACAGATATTTCATGTTAGTATTCAATATTTTGAATCTATTTGTAAGTGTTCAGTGTTTCCTGTCACGTCTGTTTGTCCAGCTTTGACAGGCCTCACAATCACATTTAGACTGTGAGACACTCAAACTCTTTTGAAATTGTTATATCAAATGCAGGTTTTTTATGACAGAGACTTTTCTGAGGAAATTCATGTGATTGCTGAGAGCTTTGATGATGACTGGCATGATTCTTTGCTACAGTAGTGGTTGAAAATTATTGAAATGATCATCGTATGAAAACATTCTGCCCATAATGATGTAGGGCTGGAAGTATTGGCTAGTGTCTGTCTTACATATGTATACTGTATGTATAATAATAATAATGAGTTTATGTTAAGCTGAGCATTGCACTGTATAAAATAGTTGAGATATGAATGCAACAGAACAATCAACAAAAAAATTATCGGTATTTGATTTCTAATAGTATCATTATCATGAGATGCAAATATATTTCACAAAAACAGAAGAAAGTGTACAATATTATGCATGTATCAAAATATGACTGGTACATTTAGCAAATATGGTTTTGAATTGCAGGACTACACCATGGAATACCAATAACACTAATAAGTGTAATACATATTCATGCAAACTTGTGTGAATTGTGTCTCAGAATCACACTAAATATTGAGACTGAGGAGATATTGGAGACAGAGGAGACAGAGGAGACAGTGGAGACAGGGGGGATTGTTGGGACAGTGGAGACAGATCAGACAGTGGGGACAGTAGTAACAGTGGAGACGGAGAAGACAGCAGGGACAGTGGAGACAGTGGGGACCTTAGGGACAGTAGAGACATTGGAGACAGAGAAGACATCAGGACCTTGGGGATAGTAGGGACAGAGGAGACAGTGGGGACAGTGGAGACAAAGGAGACAGTGAGGACAGTAGAGATAGAGGGGACAGTAGAGGACAGTAGAGACAGATCAGACAGTGGAGATAGTAGTGACATTGGAGACAGCGGAGACATTTGGGACCTTGGGGACAAAGGAGACAGCAGGGATAGTGGAGACAGTGGGGACAGACAGCAGGATGAGGAGATGAAGGTTGTGGCCTCTGTGTCGTCGCCTCAGTCTCACCAGCCTTGTGTGAGATCAGGCAGCTCAAGCTGCTAATTATAGTAATTATGATTCATTACAGGCTCAGATTAATTTAATAAAGAGGAGGCTGAGCAGAGCTCGTTAACCTTCATTAGAATAATTATAGACACAAGACACACAGGCTCACACGCATGAAAGAAAGCACGCACGCACGCACACACACCCACACGCACATACACGCACGCACACACACCCACAAAGGAAAGCAAGCACACACACACACACACACACACACACACACACGCTCACACCGTAACACACACACATTCCCAAGCCTCTCCCTCTCAGTAGTCAGTACGCATGCCTGCCTGCGTGTATGCGTGCGTGTGCGTGTATGTGCGTGTGTGTGCGTGCGTGCGTGTGTGCGTGCGTGCGTGTGTGTGTGTGTGTGTGTATGGCTGGTACGGTGGTCCTATTATTGTGAGCAAGTGTCCTCATAACAATACTAAAATGAGGCAAAAATTGCTGCAAAGTGAGAACATTTTGCAGATCCTGACTTAAAGTGAGTTAATCATTGTGCGTCAATATCCTCCTCCAGACACACATACACACAATTATATATATATATATATTTATATATATATTAAATTTATATATATATATATATATATATATATATATATATTATATATATATAATATATATATTATATATATTATATATATTATATTTTACTGCAGACTTTCATATAGCCCACTATACTGTACCTTTACAGTACCTACACATGTATTTTTATTAATATCATATAATGTAATAATTGTTATCGTAGTTGTTACATTATTGGCAATATTTATTATTATTATTTAGTATTATTATTATTCTTATTATTATTGTTGTTGTTGTTGTTGTCATTTAAAAAAAATTTATTGTTCCTGTAGCTTCTACATTTTTGGAGATAATGTATGACTTTTATTACATTAAATGTTTCATAAAATTTCTGGATTCCAAGTGGACTAAGGGCTCCATTCAAACAGTACAAGGTTCAAAGACCAAAAGTCATTATTTCATTGTGTTGTCACACATGTGATGTTGATGTCTAAACTCACACTATTCCATCTTTATGTCACAAATTGTTTTAAATTTTTAATTTGACATAGCAACCTGGCATTTATTTATTCTCAGCGATGAGGCTTAAACTTTTTCTGCAGATAAAATAAAAATGAAAAAAGTAATAATAATTGTTGACACTTCCATACTCACTTGGTGGATTTCCCCAACACTTCTCTGTTCATTGTGCCTGTAGCAGTGTGTTGGCGGTGCTTTATAGTTTTCTTCCATTATAGTAAAAATGCTAATATTTCCCAAAGTGAATAAACTGCTGTGATTTAATCTGGTTAATATATTGACTGTTTTAAAATAAAGCCATAAAGCCTCCAGAAGCAGGAAGTAGATCAAAAGGCAGCCATAATGGGTATAGCTCTCTGATTGGCTAATCATGTCTCATTGTTTCAGTCATTATTTTGCTCAACTTTTAATTTCTTCCTCCCAAGGATCATTGAGCAAGGCAATTACATGGAGCTGACCTTGTGTATTAGGGCCGGGGAGGAGGACAGGAAAGATGTCCCATCTCCCCTCTTTCTTTTTTTTTATATCTTCCACAACAATATAAAAAGTGTGGCGTCAGAGCCTCCATCACTACCCCCCACCCCCCATCTTTCCTCTGTGGCTGAACATGAGAGTCAACGGAATATTAAGTCCCTGGCATTAGAATAAACACGTCGTGTGTTAAATCAAAATCCAATTCTGTGGTCTATTATTTTCTGGCATAGTAATGACTGCCAAGGATTAGGAATCAATATTTCACTGCAGCGGGGACATTACCGGCTTTATTCAGGCCGTAATTGAGTTTTGAGGAGGCCCTACCCTGGAATCTGCATTCAAGATAAGGCTCGCTCCTTTCATGTGTGCACAAGTAAAGCTGAGTGAGGCGACACATCAGCTGCACGTCAATTACAGCGCAGGCCAGTTAACCTTGCACCACAGCCGCGAGGCCTAGGCTACTGTAACTGTGCTGCACGAGCTAAAACCACTCTATCTACCATCACGTATAGCTTCCTGCTGCACCTAACATTTCACTTAGGTTAGGAAACTCATTCACATCGTATAGTCTGGGATAAAAGAAGAGCCACCGCACGTTTCCCGCTCTCTGTTTCTCCTCGTGCTCGAATAGCGACTGGCCTGGACCGCACTGCTCCGCGCGCGCATCCCCGAGATAATAGACTATTAGTGGAAGTGGGATTCATTTGTAGCCAATTACAACCCGTAGAGTTGAATAGGAATGCATAAATAAGGAGGGACACACAAACACACACATATGATAGTGGGTCCTCGAGCGGCCAGCGAAAAGCCAAAAAAGCTACACCAGCTGAAGGAGAGAGGGAGAAGAATGAGAGGAAAGAGGGAGGAGAGAGGGGGCTTCGCTTAACTAATAGAGAGAGAGGGAGAGAGAAGGGGAGGCAGAGTGGGGGCGCGAGCTAGTTTGAACTATTAGAGAGATAGATCAGCGTCCGTCCCGCCTTCAACTCCTGTCAGGCTTCCAGAGCGCGCACCCACCGGTGACCAGATAGAGCGCGCGAGACTGGAGGTCGGTACGCTGAGCGCTGTTTGTGTGCGTGCGTGTGTGTGCCGACACGGGATAACGGCGCCGTACAGGACAGACAGACTTTGGATCACCGGAGAAGCTGAGCTGCGCGGTGGATGCGGGGGATGACAGAGAGAAGAAAGTTTGACGGGATCTTCATCCGTCCACAGTCTATGGCAAACTTTGACATCCTCTCACTCTGGATGCTGATGGGACCTTTTCACATGAATACCACACATTCCCTTTAAAGCGGGTTGGTCCAAATATTTTTCATTTCGAACCGCTCCTACATTTTAATCCGGATTATTGATATATGGGACAGGGAGAGTAAAGTGATGAACCGGGACAGAGCGGTACCGGGGCCCGGAGCGGACGGGGTGCAGACCGTGATAAACCGGGACAGAGCGGTAACGGGGCCCGTGGCGGACGCGGTCCAGCCCGTGATGAGTCGGGACAGAGCGGTACCTGCACCCGGTGGGGACGGGGTCCAGACCATGGTCGGCCCGGACAGCGGAGACATGCTGGACGGAGGTGCTGCCGGGGAGAAGCGGCTCTACTCCAACGCGGTGGCGGGAGGCAGAGATGCTCAAGCCGTGGAGAACCACTCAGAACCTCCGCCTACAAACCCGGTGTTAGCCCCACCACAGCAGGTAGAAGCATGGACCAGACCTCATGGGTCTTCTCTGGGGGAGTGAAGGCTAGCAGATAGTCCCACAGTAAAAAAGCATAGAGTGAGAACAAAAATAGATCCAGTTGGATCACTGGAAGTGACACAACAGGAGCAAAGCAGGTATACACGTAGATATGTATTGAAATAAACGGCAATTCTGGTCGACAAGTTGGCATGAAAAGTACCAGAAAACTACCAGAATGCGCAAAGTAACCACCGGGAAAGAACCGTGACTGACGAGGGCGAGGGAGGCGGGGATGGGGGGGGCGAGTGATGTTCAGGGTGTTATTTGTTCTGTTTTTATGGGGTGGTGATATTGGTGGTGAGCTTCGTCTTGAGGGCCTGTGCTGTCCTGTTGTGGCTGTCCGGTTGGAGACAGCTGATGAGGCCTTAATTAAGATACAGCAGTAAAATTAACCGCCAATTTGCTGCAGTAATGTGATGGGAAACAATCAAAATAAACTATATAGATACCATCAAACGCGTTTCCATAAAAGCTCACAGGGAAATGGACTTCTTTCTGCAAAGTGCTCCATTGCTCTCGAATCCATAAAAACTGAATGAAAACAAGCGAATTCTACGATTACAAAATTATGTAATTTAGTCTTTATAACTCTTTTCAAATTAATAATTAATAATAAACGAAAACAAAAATCCAAAGTAAGGTAGGCTATTATTTTAAAAAGTAAGCCTGTTAGTTCTGGAAAAATACCTCATACAAATTTTTGGATTAAATGTCATCGTCGGAGATTACAACCCGGGTTTGTTTTGAACTCTTCCGTATCTTAAATAAAGAACTCTTCCTCTTAATCAGATCATGGTATTGTGTGATTATTCTTATCATCACATGTTAATAGACCCATGGATCCTACCTGCATGCTCCCTCGGATTATTCAAAGAGAGAATTATAATATTATTAATGTGGGATTATTCATGTCGACATGCTCCAGACTGGCCTCATTAATAAATGAATGATCCTAATCAGGATGTAGTGCAGGGCAAAGCCATGCTTTTATCTGCGTAATACAGTTGGCCGCCTTTTTGGCTTGACATAAATCCTAAAGTTCTAAATTCAGTGTACATATCTATATCATATAATAAACACGGTGCACACATGCAGGGTCAAATTGATGGAAGGATAAGCATTGGGGATTTTATGGAAATCATAAATTGATGCTTTCATAAACTCTAAAGATATGTATGTTTTTTTTACCGTTATTTTTATCCTGAAATAATAAAAATAAGAGTTTACTTCCTTTTTTCCCTTCAACACTAGACCTGTATAAATAAAAATTAGACTGATTTGTTCGCCTTCTGATACTTATTGACCGCTACATATTGGATATAGAAAATCTAGTAGATTTGTGTTCATGTTGTGAGAGTTCTCCTCATAGATACAGTTTAGCGTCCGTTTGATTGGCTGTGATGTACTTTAACCTTTACATGTATTTACTTTACACATATGGAGACTGATGTATTTCACGGATTATATGATATTATGATATATGATATATGTATTACAACTATTGTTATTATTATTATTGTTGTTATTAATATTAGGCCTATCATTATCATTATTATTATTATTATTATTATTATTATATTATATTATATTATATTATATCATATTATATTATCATTACTATTATTATTATTTCAACAAAGGTTTCGAGAATTATAAGTAAGTACCAATACATATTTATAAATGAATACATGAGGATTGCCGCAGGAGCTGCTGCAGTAGATCTGAGCGAGAACTCTGATGTTACTGTGAAGGAATAATTCCAATGCGTTATTTGCCAGGGCCCGACCGGGCACCGGACCACCTCTTTCTCCGTACTGGACATCCTGGACCCCAACAAGTTTACGAGCAGCCGACGACTCCAGCATCAGCAGCACGCGAGCCACCGAGGCGAGCGCGAGCTGAGCGCGTACGGAGCGGAGAACCGGAGAGGAGGCACGGGGGAGCGCGAGCCCAGCCTGGAGCCAAGCAAAGGCTGCTACGGTGCGGAGGATTACCAGAGCAGTAAGTTTGAGTGTACACGGAATGAACCTTTAACGTCCCCTTCATCCAGTCGCCGTCTAAATGTGTTTAACAACAACTTCAATTTTCTGAAGGAACTGCTTTTATTCAGCCTTCAACATTTATTTTTCTTTTCGTTTCACCAAAATCCTCGTGTGTGTGTGTGTGTGTGTGTGTGTGTGTGTGTGTGTGTGCGCGCGCTTATTTGATCACCCTGAGTCAGTATTTACAATTGTAGGCTCCTAATATATATAGTAATGTAGGGAAGCCTCGGCCTACACCAAAACTCATGGGATGAACTGCATTTCGTTCCTCTTCCATTTCTTTTTAGGGGCAGTATTTGTGTGTGTGTGTGTGTGTGTGTGTGTGTGTGTGTGTGTGTGTTTTACCTATTCTTTTTATCTGTATCCACATTCCTTCGTGAATAGCTACTGGTTTCACGGAATAATCCGTTTGGCGCTTTTTCTGTGTCTATTTACTGGGATCATTTCCGAATAGTCTAAATCCTGAGTGACTGTCGTGTTTGTTTAAGAGCAAATGTTCAAAATAAAGTTGTGACCGACACACCGATCTGAGGATTTCAGTGTCACAAATGGAAATAAAAGAGAAGAGCTGCTGAACAAGTTTCTTTCTGATCGGAAGTTAATGTTCATTCCCGGCCGCCAGCTCTCTTCCTGCCGAATAAAAAAAACAAAAATACGTCGCCTGTAATTAAAACTCTGTTAAAAAAAGGAAAAAAGCACGAGGTAATTGTTCACACCTCGTGCGTGTGTGATCGGTATTATTGATTGTAGAATATCTGTTTCAAACAGCAGTCTTAACATATTGTGTTTGTGTGTGTGTATGTGTGAGCGTCAATGAAACCCGTATGTTAAAGTATAGTCCGGTTAAAAATTCACTCTCCTTTTCAATCCTTAAATCTTTACCTTTACATTTTTTATTATTTACAAAGCACTTGAGTACAAACATTACGAAACAAAAGTGTAACTTTGCTCTTTAACCCATTTCAAAAATGTTTATAATTCATCTGCACGTCAGTACATCCTGTTGCATTGGATTTGAAGGAGATCGTGTTGATAATTACACTTTAAATAGGACAAATAAGACTTTCTGATAATAACCCTGTACAAATAACTCCAATCTTATCAAACTCATGTGGACTTTACTTAGATTTAAATGTTATATATAAATCCTTCAGGTACACAACTAGACGGATTAGTAAATACATGTTATGGAATATTTAAAGAGGAATATTAAGGTTCTCACTGTAAACATATTTATAATCAAATTCATTTGGATGATTTCTGTATATTTTGAGAGGTATATGCTGTCACTTACATTCATAATTACCATTATTATACCAGACTTTTATTTTCAATTTAAAATAAAAGTTTCTTTCCATGATTCTATGCTTGTAAATCTACAATACTTTTTCCACTTGAAGTTAACGTTTTTTCATTTCAACCAACTAAACCTGAAAGTTTTAAGTTTTATAGGCCTACATTCTTATTTACATTTCTGTTTTATTGTAGTCATAAATTAGGGTATTCCACATGCTCACAATGGAATTTCAGGGGAGAGCAGGTGTATTTTGTTGGAGATGAAAACAGAATTATTTAAAGTCACATATTTAGTGAGGAAGGCTTTTATCAAACAGCTTTTAATGTTACACTTGTACCAAAACTGCAATGTTATACTTTTAGGATTTTTTAAATGTATCTTTTGTTTCTTGATAAACACAATTTTCGAAGCCTGAGCCAGGCTGGACTCCCAACCGGGCACAGCGGGCCCCAGGCCCAGGCCCTCGGTGGCCCCGAGGTCGCTGTGTGGTTATTCATTTTCTGAAATTGCATTTCAAATTTACAGTGATTGAAGTATGTTTGGTAATATACCAAAGCATAATTTAAACTGCAAACATATAATTTAATTGTTTGAATAGAGAGTGTCACATTTATCCTTCTTCAAAGAGCATCTCAAACAAAACTCGTTTTGAGCACAGGAAGCACAAACATTTTCTAATTTCTACAAGCATAATATAAACTGTAATATTAGGGCCTTAATGTGCATCTTTAGTCAGTGTGTTTGTGGTGTGGCGTATATTGTTGAACAGATATATCAAAGTAGCACAACAGACAAACACACACACACACACACACACACACACATATGTATGTATATATGTGTGTATATATAGATAGATAGATAGATAGATAGATAGATAGATATACACATATATGTATATACATATATATTTATATATATATGTGTGTGTATATGTATATACATATATATACATATATACGGTATATATGTGTGTATATATATATATATATACGGTATATATGTGTGTGTGTTCCCCAAAATTCCCCAGAATTTTTGTATTTATTTTTGTATTTATATATATATATATATAAATACAAAAGGCTGAAGACAGATTTGGGGAATGGGAATCCATCCAGCCTGCTGAGGAGAGTCAAATGTTATTTTAGATTCCTCCTCCTAATTATATGATCTCCAAATGTTTGTCTGATAACAACTCGTAGACAATGATATTTTCACTCAGCACTTTGACTAATTGTGTGATGAGTTCCTCATTTAAAATGATATATTTAGACATGAAGGACAGGCCTCAGGGGTTTGTACTGTTGGACATTTCTGCACTGATAAGTTCATTTCAACTCTCATTTTGTTTATTTTATTAGTATTCTTATGTTGTATGTTGTCTTGTTACCTTACTTCTCAATCAACCACATTCCTTAAGTTATTAGTGTTATCTTTATACTACATAGTTGCCATTGTACACCATATTACACTGGGACAAAGACTGAGCCAAGCAGTCAACATTCACTCTTGGGGGCCCCAGTAACCTCAGGCCCGCTGAAGGGTCCGGATCACTGTGTGCCTTTCACTTACTGAACACCACTAAAGTACAAACTAAAGTGATAAAGGTGTAGATGTAACGCCTTCATTATTCCAGGTGACATTATGCTGCATATCTCTAATATTTAAGTGCTGAATGAAATGACCACAGACACGGGGCAGGGTTGTGCACACACACACACACACACACACGCACACAGTTTATTTGTGTTAGTTTGACACTGTCTTTGTTGTGTGTGTATTTCCAGAGGAAGGCTTTGTATATAGAAGCCAGGATGAGGAGGACTACCAGAGACCCGGGAGCCCAGATTCTGAGGCTCCAGACGGGCCATACAGCAGTGAGGAGAGCAGCTCAGCTCTGCCCAGTAATGGAGACAGAGATGTAGGCCAGCACAGCCACCAGGACCCCGGCAGAGACACCAAGAGCCCCGGAGGAGGCCCCGTAGGCCAGAACACCGACGTCCAGACCAACACGGGCCAGGGCCCGCAGGGCAAACCCAAGAGGAAGCGCTCTGGCTCGGACTCCAAGTCGGGAAAGCCCCGTAGAGCCCGGACTGCCTTCACCTACGAGCAGCTGGTGGCGCTGGAGAACAAGTTCAAGTCCACGCGCTACCTGTCAGTGTGTGAACGGCTCAACCTGGCCCTGTCGCTCTCCCTCACGGAGACCCAGGTCAAGATCTGGTTCCAGAACCGTCGGACCAAGTGGAAGAAGCAGAACCCCGGAGCAGACACCTCGGCCCCCACCGGCGCAGGAGGAGCGGGAGGAGCAGGGGGAGGAGGCCTTGGGAGCCTCAGCCCTCTTAGCCCGTCCCCTCCCATCAGCGGGCACCTGGCCATGCACGCTGGCTACGGCGGCCACCATCACCCCCCCGCCGGCAGCCTGGTCCAGCTGCCTTTCCTCACCGCCAGCCACGTCCTCTCCCCCTTCATGCTGGGGACACAGAGCTACGCTGCACCCGCCTTCTACAGCACACACCTGTAGACACACACACACACACACACACACACACACACACACACTGAGCCCAGGGAGACTGAAATGTTTCAGCAGACAGACTGTCAGTGTCCAGCTCTGCTCTCCTTTTTACTACCAACATTTCAAGGCTTTAATTTCAACGGATTATTTTGATAGAATGTGAATATCTACCAGAAACTGTACATAAAGCTATGTTCTAGCTCCCTATTCCGAATGCTGTTTTAAACTACGTAATAGACACATAGTTGATTTTTTTGTTTAAAAAAAGTCTGTATGAATATTGAATGTTTATTTATGACTTAAGGAATGGCTTGATCTATTGTCAGTGACGTGTAACTCCAGCTGTGGTTGTTTTCATTTATCTTATTTATTGAATTTGTTGACAGTTTCCATAAAATCCTTGGATGTACTGAATCCTCAGCGCAACGTGATATCGTCCTTTATATTAAATAATGACAATGAAAGCGTGAATGCTAGCCCAGTGATGTCATTGTGATGGAGCAGGACAGCAGGTCTGTCACAGCCTGCAGGTGCTCCCGCCTCGCACCCTACAAACGTCCAATTGAAAATAACATCCACATGCTAACATGCTCACAGTGACAATGCTTTAGCTTTATCAATATCATTAGTTCTGCAGGTATTTAGTCATAAACCAAAGTATTGGACAAGTTCAAATGTTGACGTTATGATGGCGCTAGAGGAAAAGTGGATGATTAAAGTCAACAACCTCCTGAAGGGAACGTGTGAAACAATTGTCATGGCAATCCATCCAATATGTTTCAGTCTGGACTAAACAAAGTACACGTAGATGGATATAAAGCAGCAGGTCTCAGGTCAGTTGGATCTGATTCACTTCAGCTCAGCTTCATTCAATGACCATAACTCACAATCACAGCGAAGATTGAAATAAGTGTGGCATGGTGCTCATTGGCAGAAATATGTCCTGATTAGAGAAACAGTCAACCAATCAGAATGCATCTTCCCACACAGCTCCAAAATAGTAAAAGTGTAGCGTAGATGGACGCAGCTGTAGAGGAAGAAGTGCCTCCTCCTAATCAGTTTATTTCTTAGATTGTCGAAGGAAACATTAGTGTGAAAGCTGCTGATGTTTGTGGATATGTCACTTGATACTGATTCAGCTAAACATTTAGTTTAATTCACTTCAGTTCAATTAAGCTGGAATTCCAGTGAGGGATAGTGTCCTGCAGCAGTGGTAATGCTAACCCATACGCCACCAATAATTGTCTGAAAACATAACTGCACTTACTTAGCTTTGCACTCCTGTCACTCTGTCAGACTTGTGACGAACAGTTAAAAACCTAAAGGATTAAAATGAATGTAGCAGAATTGGAGATATCGTCTTTTTATTGCACACATTCTTCTTTCTTGTCAAAAACTTTATTAAAATGTTTTCAATATAACTTGATTTCAGATGGGAACAGAGCATGACTGAATGTATTTATCTATTTAAGAGCTTTTTACATAAAATAATATATTGGGATGTCATCTCTTTGTTACCGCCAACATTAAGATTAGTAACTGTGATTTAAATACTTTTTTTCAGTAACTGTAACTGATTACAATTATTTTTATGTTATTCCCCAACACTGCGCCTACACAGCTGACAGTTGACATACATAACAGGAGCAGGTGCAGATTCTTTTCTGTGTTTTTAATGTTTTACACTTAAAGAAACAGGTGACAAGTTGGGGAGAGTGGGGTAAGTTAATCCACCCTGTTTCTAGGAAACTGTGCACATTTGTTGTCATGTGACCATACATTCAGGTACCCATCATGTGGCTATGATGGAGAGAAGCATATGGGAGAAGTGTAAAGTATTAATTTTACAAAAAACATAATATACCGCAGTCTCTAAAGCATGAATTGGTTTGGGTAGTCATATGTTACATATTTTAGAAAAGCTGTCGTACCAAGAACCTACAAGAGAAGAAGCAACTGAGGCTCAACACCAGCGGTGGAAGTAAAAGTAGCAAGACTATAATGTAAAAATACTCTGTTACACATAAAAGTACTGCATTCAAAATCTTAATCAAGTATAAATGAAAATGATTAGCATCAAATATACTTAAAGTAAAATGACTCATTCTGCATAATAATGTCTATTAGTGTATTATAATTATTGATGCATCAATGTGTTCATCACTTTAATGTAGCAGCTGACTTTATATACTGCTGGGTGGTTTAACCTATATTTATACATCATCATTTATTAGTTGATTTATATACTGTACAAATGATCTTATTCTGCCAAGTAACTAAAGCTGTCAGATAAATGTAGTGCAGTAAAAAGTACAATATTTGCCTATGAATTGTAGAGGAGTAGAAATAGGACAAAATAGAAATACTATTAAAAAGTTAAAAAAGTAAAGTACAAGCACCTCAAATGTGTACTTAAGTACAGTTCTTGGGTAGATGTACTTAGTTACTGTCCACCACTGCTCAATGCCCCTTGGACAGATGGAGTGAGCAGCCATTGATGCTAAAGGTGGAAAATCCATCAGATCAGTGTCAAAAGAGAAATATTGAGAGGTCAGCCCTAAACACACACAAGGAGGAGGGGAAACAGTAGAACAGAGGAAGCAAAGAGGGTCTTTACAGCACAGGTGGAGCAGGAGAAGGGTGAAGCAGGAGAAGGGTTCAGCAGAAGGGTGGAGCAGGCAGGGAGTGCATGACACGACATCATTCAACAGAAATGTTTCAAATGATATCACCAACAGCAAACATTAAAATATTCTGAATATTAAACTTTATTTGGTTGGTTTTGTGTTGTTTAAGTTAGCTTTAAGAAAATAAATAAGAATCTTTGGAATTTTAAAAAATGATGCTCAGGTTTAAACTTAAAAGTCACATGGTCAAGTTACCCCTAACCTGGGCAAGTTGAGTCACAGGAACACTTTTTCTTTTCAGAAGTCATATTTTCAGGGTCCTTGTCATAGTTGCATTCTTAGAATATTAATTGATAGGAGACACTCCTATCAGTTAATTAATAAGGGTAGATGTTTTTTATTGTACTTCTGTCTCATTTTTCCTTGTCTAGAGGACAACATGAGTAAAAGTTGCCCTACGTCCTACATTAATAGAGATGCCAAGTAAGCTGCGCTGTAAACCAGGTATGTTTTTCCTCAGCCGTTTGAACAAAAGACGGCACCATGGAATTAAAAGCAGCACTGTGACTGTGCAGGAGATTCCTCAGTCACAGCTAGAGCTGGAGGTCCGTGGTCAGTCTGTAAATAGGCCAGGGCCATACTCATATGAGATAGTGCTGTCCCACACACATGCATGGTGATCCATGTTGTACCATAAACTGACACGCTGCAAACATGTGAACCATGCTGGCTCAGTCATCGAACAATGTTCTATCAATGACTTCTTTCAAAAACACAATGATCACGTTTCCAGTTCATTGTGGCAATGTGTTTAATGCAGAACTGTACCACTCAGAGAGAGAAAAGTCAAGTCCAGGCTGTCAATCATCCTACAATAATCAGATTACAGAACATCTGTTATATTCACTCACTTCAACCTAAATATTCATTCTAATGATCCGACCTGAAGAATACAATTAGAACAAAACATTTATTAAAGTGTTCACAATAAGAGTATAACATGGAATCCATTACCTGATGAACGAACACACACACACACACACACACACACACACACACACACACACACACA
>CALSBV010006670.1:0-19616 GCA_943590825.1 Bovichtus diacanthus | reverse complement strand
TCCTTCTCCTGGCAAGAACACTCCAGGCTGAGGTCTCTGCAGTACAGACTGTGTGCTGTTCTGGACCTACCTGTGATCCTGTGTCCGGTATTTCAGCTGCTCTGCTCCCGCTCTGACCTCCCTCTGACCGCTCTGCAGGTTCAGCCTCACATGAGAACCGGCTGGGACTGCCTGACCTACAGACAGACAGAGACACATACATACAGGCAGACAGGCAGACAGGCACAGAGACACACAGAGACACATACATACATACTTACAGACAGACAGACAGACAGACAGACAGACAGACAGACAGACAGAGACACAGACAGAGACACAGACAGAGACACAGACAGAGACACAGACAGACAGAAACAGTAAACAGATTAAGATGTTTTGGATTAGGACGAAGTAGCAGTACAGTCTTTCAGTACGTTACCTGGTTTGAGTGTTTGCCACTCCTCAGTAGGTTGGACCACCTTGAATTCTCCATCTTCTGCGGACGTTACCTCCTCTCCTTCTTCTCCTCTTGCTGTCTCTTCTCCTTCTGTATTCTCCACCACAGCTAAAGCAGAGTCAGACTGCACACACACAAAACAACATCATGGCAGCTACGGTGCACCGAACAACAACTTTTTTTTACAAGTTTTGATACCAACACATAAAAACAATTAGCTTTTAATAACACTATATTCATTATGCATGCTTGCATAATTGTTTTTGGGACTTGGGTGGAGTTGAGGCGGGGCTGGGTGATGCAGCAGAGCAGGGAACAGGCGGTAAGCACCCTGAGAAGGCACCCATCTGTCACTTAAAGCTTGATATAATTTAAACAGGTGAGTTATAAAAACTGTGTTTTATAGTTGTCATGAAGGGAGGTATAAATTATAGCAACCAAAACCGCTTTTAGTAGCAGGCTGTAAACATGCTTATTTCTGCTGTAAAGTTGGGCATTTTAACATGGGGGTCTAGAGAGATTGCTTCCTTTAGGGGCCTCAAGTGGCCATTCAATGAACTGCACTTTTTGGCTCTTCCACGTAGGCTTCACTGCTTGGCCCCGGAGGTTGCAGCTTGTTTACATTGCTGTCCAAAGAATCAAGGTAACAAATGGAAGAAATCAAAAGGCAGCAGTTTTCTTGCCAAGATCCTCATCTTTGCAACTGTTCCCCTTGTTCGATTATGGAAGTCTGTTTCCCCCACTTCCTGACTGGCTATATCACACCTCTCACATGAGTTAAAGCTTTCATTTTAGTTCAACAAGTCAAAGTAATGCAAGACAAAACATATATATATATATATATATATATATATATATATATATACTCCAATATAATTCACCTTTTGGCTGAGAATGTGACAGCAATGCAGCAACAAGAGAAAAGCCAGGGTGAAGAAGCTGAATGGAGCTCCGCGAGGACTTCTGGATATCAGCTTCATGGTGACTGAAACACACAGCGGAATAGCAGTCTGTCAGTGTGTCTATCATCTGTCTGTCTGTCTAACATCAGTCTGTCTGTCTGTCTAACATCAGTCTAACATCAGTCTGTCTGTCTAACATCAGTCAGTCTGTCTGACATCTGTCTGTCAGTCTGTCTAACATCAGTCAGTCTGTCTAATATCAGTCTGTCTAACATCAGTCTGTCTGTCTAACATCAGTTCATCTTTATTAGGCTTAATGTTTCAAGGAAAGTTTTTATGACATAACTCATATCAAACCCGACGCTCGGGAATGATCATCCTCACATGTGACTGAATGGATATGACGATGAATAGAAATGTAAAAAGCTCTCCTACTGTTTGTGGTCCATTTTGTTTTTTATCAACACAGATTTTAACTAGATGATAAAGCAGTAAACAAATAAATATAAAACTTGAGAAGTGATGCACTTGAGTTTGATCTGTTTTCTGTATGAAACTCCAGTGATGTTGAAAAGTATCAGATCAGATCGTCGTTTAAATATTTTTTGGTTGTGACTTACCAGTCATTTTTGTTGTTGTTACAGGAAGTGCTTTATCAAAATGTTTCTTTTGTATTCAACTATCTTGCATCATTAGTGTATGGAATACCATGTTTTTATTGTGAGATGTGACCTGCTCTATACAGTCTATGGGTGTGACCCATTTTAAATGTAAGCTAATATGACCCAGGTCAAAAAGTAGTATACTTTAGTGTATTAGAACTGTAATTGAAGTATTCAAAGGTTTTACAAGTGTACTTTTTGTGCTTAATTTAAAGTATATTTAACATACTTTTAAAAAGAGTACTTATATTACTTTAATAGTACTTACATAATAGATGTCATTAAGTTCAATGTACTAAAAATAAATATACTAATTCAGCAACACTTAAAGTGGTATTTCAGTGTACTTATAAGAAGTGCACTTTATTGTAAGGCCTGTTTTCGCAGTTTCTTTTAAAGAACAGCTGATCCAAATAACTTCTTGTGCTGCACTGCTCTCCCTCAGCAACACACATAAATAATAAATATTAAAGTATGATAATTCAGTATCCTTACAAATCGTGAACTTTTATATTAGGTTTATTTAAAGCTGTATTTCAGTTTGCTTTTAAAAAGTTAAAAGTTTATTAAATAGTTTTTCTATGAAAGCGGAGTCAACTCAAGCGGGAGGCTGAGGCTCAGTAGGTACAGCGGGTCGGACGTTCAGCAATTCGATCCCCGGCTCACCCAGTCCGCATGGCAGGATACTGAACCCCAAAATGTTCCTGAAGGCGTGTGTGTGAATGAGCATTACATCAGATGAAGAGCAGTTTGACAGCCCTGCCATCAGTGTATGAACGTGTGTGTGAATGCGTAAATGTACTTTGATTGGTTGGAACACTAGAAATGCGCTACACAAATGCAAACCCATGAACCGACCAACTGTGGGACTATTTCTACAGTGTTCAGTGATAATGTTTCATAACTATTCATGGAATTATTCGAATGTATTTTAATACATTCGAGTATATGTGAATGTAAGTGTATTATAAGAAATTATTAATTTCCTGTAAATAAAGTACACTTATAGTATTTAGAAAGTAGGACACGATCCTGCCGTACCTACGTATACTTAAAACACATTTGAAATAACAAAGCACATTCTGCAAGTGTATTTGTAGCATAGTTCAGTGTCGCGGCGTATATTGGTTGAGCGTTGTCCCATATGTTAGTATCGATAGGGAGGATGTGAGAGATGTTTATAATCGGCCTGATCAATACACTCACGTGCTGGATCTTTACATTGACCTCCGTTTGACCATTAAGTTGATTGAGAAGTCCCCGTTGTGAAGTCTGGTGTGACTGCCTTTCCTCGAGGACAGCTGGCTGGATATGATCGTGACACCAGTGTCAGGTGAGAAAACACGCGGTAACGTTAGTAACTCACCCGTTTCAGTGACGAAGATAAGCACGCGCTTCCACTTCGTCCACCACTCACTGACGCTTACCGCATCCATCACTTTACACTCAGCTCTCATTGGTCCACGTTGGTCGTCTTCTTCTTTGTTTTTGTTAGAGCAGCATTACTGCCACCGGCTGGTACGGAGCGGTGACTGCCTTTCAGACATTTAACACAACCATTGGGTTCCAGGAGCTATGCTACCATAGCATGCCAGAGAAAGATTAACAGAGCGTTTTCTATATACAGCTATACATATAGCGGCTGCACCTGTTGCCCTGGTCCTGCCTGACACCAGGAGCCTTTCTTGACATCCCCATGGATCCATCTTTTTAATATACGATCGTATCATGTTTTCTGTCACATAGATTGTCTATGCTGTATTTTTAACTATGTTGTTTGTTCTGTACACACATACTGACTATTGCACGTCTGTCCATCCTGGGAGAGGGATTCTCCTCAGTTGCTCTCCCTGAAGTTTCTTCCATAGTTCCCCCACTAATTGTGGGGTTTCTTTTAGGGAGTTTTTCCTTGTGCTGTGCAAGGATCTAAGGACAGAGGGGGTCGTATCCTGTACAGTCTGTAAAGCCCACTGAGACAAATGTATAATTTGTGATATTGTGCTATATAAATAAACTTTATTTGAAACTTGATTTGATATACACCACCACATAACTTGTCACTTTTCCAAAAAAGACATTTATTTCTAACTGAATGTATGTTTGTGTTAAAAGCTTGGTACACCAACACAGAGTAAGAGTGCTCTCACACTCCAGAGTCAAGTGATCCAATTCAACATGACTTTTTAAACCCCAGGCTCAGGGCCCGACAGATATACATTATATCATAGCACGCATGTCTCAGAGGACTTGTGGCTTGCATTTGCAGCCACCACTGTGCAAAATAATTGATATATAATAAGTGATTAATACTTATGTTTTGGAAAACTGCTAAATGTTTTTAATACTTTAAGATTTGCATATATTGACAGTATAGAGCAAATACAGTGAAGTCAGCAGAAAGAATGGCAAAAATGGAAATATTTGAATGATTATCTATCCATCTCCATATTTATTAACATATAAATGATTAACATAAGTTACTGCTGAGCACAGTTGTTCTCCATGCTGCTGTTGGAGCTGACATGGATCACTTCCACTGTTGGTTTCTTTCTTCTCTCCGCTCTCTTGTTGTGCTGCTGGTGCTCCTCTTTCTCCTTCTCCTTCTCTTTACAGTCAGTTCCAGAAGAGCTGAGGGCAGGATCACAAATATACATTCCAATCAAAGTCACTGTTCATTTTAATACCTGCTGGTCTCATTAGTTTTAGTCTAAATCTACAGTATTTCCACACCAACTATGAATGTACACATGTTTCTATTGCTTCTTGCACACCAGAGATTTCATTTCATGGGATTAAAAAACATTCAAAGTTGTATTGATTCTTTGGAAATGTAGCGTCTGACCAAAAAGGTTCCCTGTGGAGATTTTGAACGCTTAAGGCCCTGACACATCAGCCGAGGCCATTCTTTAATGTCTGTTTGGTGTGTCAGGGCTTTTAGTAGTGCAATGGTCCCTGTTTGTATCATGCATGCACACGTGGAAACACATCAGTCTTGCCAATAGTCTCACAGCATCCACTGATCTACCGGTGGTGATAAAGGCCCCACACACCAAGCCTACGGTCGGGCGTCAGTCAGTGTTGGTCAGAATTCAGGCCCTAGTTTTTGCGGGACACACCGCTGGAAAGAAACAACTGAAGTTTCATCTTCATCTCATCATTCCAATACACTGATTTTTCACACCACATGGCCATCTGGAATGGCGAGCGAGAGTAGTGTTAAGCTTTGTTTTGATGTGTGTATCTTAACAATGGCTTGTACATCTGCAGTCATAGGTCGTCCGGTTTCCCTTTTTATATAACTAATGCAGACTTCCGGCACCTGCTTGTATGGAAAGTTATTTCCTCTCACGCAAGTGGAGAACTTATGCGCTTGTTGGCTGTAGTCTTTGCGGAGTGTTCAGTGCAACTTTTTGACTGGTAACCAGTTAACAAGGACATAAACAAAGCAGTACTTAAAATACCTAAAAGTTTCACACTAAGAAATCATAATATAACACCAAGAAGGGTACAGTTTTGTCTCTGACATGGTGTGCACTTTTATTGTACACATTTTTTGTTTTAATTTTAGCACTGGAATTTTTATTTATACTTGCTTAAGTCAACACAAACTCAGAACATTTAGTGTTGATTTGGTCAATGAAAAATGCTTTAAATCGTGCATTTCCTGATTATCCTGGAAGGAAATATTCAGATGTTACTGAATATTTTTTTAAAGGTTTTCACTGATAAACAGTGGCAAGTATGACTGGACAAAACTACCAAGCTATAACACAACGCTGAGTTGAATGTATTCTTCAGACACAGGAGCAAGAGTCATGAATTCAAATGAGATGGTCACTGAAAATCAGGGAAACCTTCCAATGTGTAGAAGCAACCTCAACCTCTCCAGTTCTGCTGCAGTATGTGAGAGCAGCATGTAAAAGGCAAGCGGTTTGTTTGCAATAAAGGAAAAGGAAGACAGGTAGGGACAGGTGCCGTCTGTGCGGACAGACCTCCCTGCATTAGTTTGTGTTGATAGTCGCTACAACAAAATGGCTTCCGGACTGAATGAGCAGCGCAACACAAACCCTGCAGTTGAACTCTAGTAACGTTCTGTATGTGTTTCATGTATTTGTACGCTTCGTGCAGACATACTGACCTGGGCTTTGGAATCTCAGCAGGCTCATCTCGACTGATCTTCACACACTTCGCAGGCTGTGGCTCCAGTTCTGAACCCAGAACATAAAATGACAATGATTAACGTGGCCGCCACATCACAAAGCATGAGTTCTTAATACTTTTCTTTCCCTGTATATGTAAAATAACTGGACTCAATGTTAATTCACACTCTCACCCCTACTGACCTGCAATGTGCACAACTTGTTTGGAGCTCACTGTCTCAGCTGTACGACAAGAATCCGCTTCAGGGTCTGCAGGGTATGTTTTAGTATTTGTGACATCCATCTCCATGGCAACAACCTGCTCTCCCTTGTCAAGCGTGGTTTCCTCAGAGGAGGGTATGATGTCAAAAGGAAGCTTCTCTCTCTTTCTCTTCTGGGTCAGATTATGTTTTGCCTCTAGGAGACAAATATTGCCAGAGGCAGTCATACAGTGACACCACACACACCCACACCCACCCACACACACACTTACCTTTGGGTTCATACTTGTGTTGGAGCTCTTCGACTCGGAGATGCAGTTTAATCTTGTCACTCTGAGTCTGTAGCAGGGACCAGAGATATACAAGGAGTCTGTAAGTCAAGGTTAGGTTGCATCTTTCCAGCTGGGTGCATTAGTACTTCTGACACTGACATTCTTACATGATGGATCACTGGACCTACAGTTGCTGTGTGCAGTTCGAAGAGACAGGTAAACCGATTTCTCAGTTCACTGCACTTTAACTGTTCTTTAATCACAAGGTGTACCATGGAGCCGTCACCTGTTTGAGGCGCTGTTCAGATGAGAAGAGTTTCCTCTCCAGCTGTAAAGCTCTCTGGCTCTCTGACAAAGATCTCATCCTCTGCAGGGAAAGCTCATCTGCCAGACGCTCCGCATGCTTACTGACAACACACACAAAGGGAATGTCAGGTCACCCACACCCACACCCCCCCCCACCCACACACAACTCACAGATTGTCGTTGAGCTTCATCTCGAGCAGGTCGGTGTAGTAGGTCTCATCTTGGTCGTCACCGCTCTCTGCTGTAGCAGGATTAGCTGGCTGAGACTTCAATATAATCTACACAAACACAAAACTACATGTTGAGCCAAAGGCAAATCAAATGCAACCTTCACCAGACTTTCATACATGTAATGTCATGTACTACTAATCAAGTGTAAGGCTCATCATTGTCCTCCAGGTTAATCCATGCTCCACATTCTGAACAACAGTCTATACAACACCATTTGTTGGTGTCTATAAATATTTGTTGTTGAGAAGATGAAATATCTCCATGTGTTTGATTTTCCCTTTGTGTCACCACTTGTCCCTGACATCTTCCACACTGACTTCACCATATTGGTTTCAACATGTAGCATGTTGTATAATTTAACATTTAACAACCCACTTTCTAACCGGGGCTGTTTGTGTGAGCATTATGTTGGCTGTTGCAGTTTCCTTTATTATGTGTCATTGTTTGTTCCTTTGTTCAGACACACCATGCAGGATACTGTTCAGTGTTTGGGAGGGGCCCGTCCAGCGTTTCTTCATTTTATGGTACTGGTGAAGTCATTGCTGACATCACTGGAACAAACCAAGTGGAGGGTTTCTTAAAGTTGTTTGATGCATTCTACAGTTACTACCGTCGTTACTTTCAAACTACATTCCATTGAGGTTTTCGAATGAAGCTCCGAATGTCTCTCGTAATATTTTATAAAATCACCCAAAAAAACCTTTGAACCATTTGGATGAAGTGATTCATTGGATAAAATAAGTTAGTCAGCCACCACTTGAGTAATAATATAGTAATATATTATACTAATCTAATCGTTATCTGATAAAACAAATAGCAGCTTTAAACGCAATCAATACACATGCAAAAAAAAAAAAAAAAAAAAAAAAAGAACACAGCGCACCATTAAAATGTTGATTTGGATTTGAATGTCACCGTTATAAAGGATGCTCTGAAGCTTACTATTCATGGTGAGCCTTAGGTACCGAAGTGAAATGTGAGAGGGATGGAGCACGAGATAAGGCCATACACCGAGTTTTTTGAAAAATCCTCTCTGTGCTCCGTTCAAAATCCCCCCGCTGGCACTCCACTCACATGTGGATACAGGGTTCCCATACCTTTTAAAATATCAATTCAAGACCTTCCAAGCCAAATTCCCTCAAATTCAAGGACCCAACATAACATCGTTTGAGACGCTGATCAAGATTAATTACCATATATTTTCCCTTCAAATTCACAAACTACCAAGGATTGTAAGGACCTGTGGGAAGTGTGTACATAAGACTCACCTCCATCTTCTCCAGTCTCTGCAGTTTAGTCATTAGATTTTGGATCTCTCCATTTTTCTCAGAGAGCATCGACTGGAGCCTTTCCAGCTGAGCAGGGTCAGCCCTGGAACCCTGGAGCTGCATCAGAGCAGCTATCTGGACCTACACAAATCATTCAGGTTACAAACAAACAACGGTGCATGTAAACAGGCAAGTGTCAGTGCACAGCACACAGTACCTTCATGCGCTGCAGCTGCTGTTTGCTGAAGGCGTGTTGTTTCTGCAGTGACAGATTCTGGACCTTCATACTGATGAGCTGTCTCTCCATCTCAGCACGCTTATCCTCCAACTGCAATACACAAAGTCAACATATGCACACTGAAGTTTGCATTTCATCAAAACCCGAAAACTAGTTTACCTTGAAACAAAATATTAAACTGCATAATGATGTTTTCAACTGTACAACGTTGAGGTTACAGAGAATTATTGTCAATTTGGACATTTTGAGACTGGGTAGAACAACGTTTAGGTTCTCCTTCAGCAATGACAGAGCTTTCCTTGCTGTTGGTTTGGTTCTTACCTCAGCGAACAGAGAGTTTCCTTTGCTGTTGGGATCCTGGGCCTGCTGTAGAATCTGGTCCAGCTGAACCTGGAGGTCCCTGTTTGCTTCACGAGCTTTCTGTGGAGACAGCGATGCAAAGAAATAAAGCATGAACAGTGTGTTAGCATGCACCTACAGTACAGTAGTGATGGGAGAAACCATTTCAACAATGCATCTTTTTACTCTAAATAGTTCTACCAAAGCCAGACTTTAACTGAAAGTAACACAAATTAGTCTCTAGAAGTCGGAATAAGTCAGTGAACATTTGACTGTATCTAAAATTCAGACACATTTACGCTGTGGGGAAAAGCTTCTACAATGCCTAGTTCACTTCTACACACCTTCAGAACTGATCTACACTCAAACAGAAGTTCCAGATCAGATGTGTGAACTGTTCAAAGACATTTCGAAGATATCAGCAGGCTAAAAATGAGAGCGCAGCACACGGGTTGAGGAGTAACTGTGTTGTTGCACGTCAAGGAAACAGGCATTTTGTGAACATGTGTGCCAACAACAACAAGTATGACTCCATGCGCAGTACTGCTTCATTTCCCGTGTCACTCATCATGAGAGCAGACAGAATCCTCTGGGATTCCTCCTGGTGAAAGATCTTGTAGTGTGTGACCACCTGTCGCCGGTTAGTCATGCAGTGTGAAAACCACAACGACTTCAAGACTGCAGTTACAAGATAGCATGTTAGTGATGAGACCACAGTAGAGTAGTCTCAACATGGCAAAAAAAATAAAAATAAAAAGCAAAAGCAGCATATTGCACCACTACAACAATTAAAATGTGTAAGTAATGCTTCCTGAATAATCAGAAATCTGATATATTGTATATTCGGGATGTCACAAGAACCGATACTTCGGTACCAAGTCGATGCCAAAACTCTGACAACTTGACGGTACCCGTGAGGTACACTGTAGCGGAGGTGCTCTCAGTCTCCGTTACGTTTGTGTAGCGCTTCATTATTGCCGAAGCATTTTGGTTTTGCATTGTTATTATTTGGCTGTGCACAGACAAGCATTGGAATATTTTTACACAGGACATTAAGTGCACATGATGAGTGTAACAATGAGACAAGCAAGTGTTATGTTTAAAATACTTTTATTGAATGGTTTGTTGTCTTAAGGCAATTACATCATGTGTGTTCTACATGCCTGGTGGTAATATTATGGTTTGGTTAGCGGAGCTCCAAGCGATCTTTCCGTGGCTCAGTCAAATATAAGTATAAACATAAGTGTATTGAATGCAGTTATTGTTAGCTTTAACGTTAACATATATTTAATTAACAGCATGTCATGTACAAAACCCTTACCTGTGCTCTCCTGTCTCCAACTCCCAGGGTGCACGATTAAAAGAGGTTTATGTTCGTTAGCTTTGTTTAATTGTTACATGCCTTATTGATTAATGGGTTCATTAATGGATGTTTTTTTTAATGTAGTATATATATATATTTATGTTTGACTTGTGTTTAGATTGTTATGGTAGAAGTGGCCCGACGGTAGCACCCCTGGGTTTTGGTGGCACCTAGGTTGGGGCCTATTAAAGGCTGCTCTTGTGGCAGAAAAAGGCAGAAACTGGGAAACTGAATATTAATAATTGCAAATAAATGCCCATATTTGGAGTTTGCTGTATGTCCTGCCTCTGCCTCGTTATTTATGGTATTGACCAGTCCCATGGTCAGTCTAACAGTTAGTACCGTATGTAGCACAAGTACCAGGGGGCTTGAGACTAACGGCGTCTCGTTGAAGCGGTAAAATCCGAAAGGAAATAAGACATTTTAAATTCGATTCAATTCTGCTTATCGGTTCCTAAAGCACTGAGTCTGGCCGTGCATCCTGAACCACAGGTTCTCTCCTCTGCTCCCTCTCCCCCTAACAGCTGTTTGCGCATCTATCTCCCCCCCCCCCCTCCCTCCTCTCTTTATCACTCGCACAGTAGGCACACACATGACTTTTTGTGATTTATTTATTCAGTCAGCTCCAGGAAACGCAGACTATTTTCCCCTGATAATGCTTCATTTGTGAACGACTAATCTGTGGGCAAATAAATGAGCAAAGTTGATGGTGGTATGTTACCTCTAAAGAGTTAAAGCAGGAAACAGCCTCTTTCTCTCGCTCCTCTTTCTCCTCCTTGCTTCGCTCCAGGTGGCGCAGCAGGTTGCTATTGGTCAGCTCAAGCTGCTCTCTGTCCCGACACTCCTGCCGCGTTTCCTCCAACTCCACCTGTTAGACAAAAAATATCCGCCAGACTTAATACAACTCCGGCTGAGGAACAGCATGTGGAATAGGCTAAGGTCAGGCCCAGCAGCAGATTACAGAAAGTTATTAACATTACATTCTCACTGAATCCACAATAACTCCACGCCTGCTGTTAGCTCTGCCCCCCCCTCACCTTAAGGTTCTCCAGCTCCATGATCTTCATCTGCACTTCCGTCACCTCAGATGTGATGGAGCTCTGGGTGTGTTCATTCAGAGCTCGCAGCTCCTCCATCTTGTTATTCAGAGTCTCAGTCTGCACCTCAAGTTTGCGTTTCAGCTGTTTCTTATTTAGCTGGGATTCCTCCAGAGCCGACTGCAACCTGAGCACCTGGGACAGCATACAGGAACACAAACAACAACTTTAATGCCAACCAAAAAGTTGAAATCTCTCATTTTCCAGAATACCCTTTTTACTTTCAGAGGGAAGATGTTTACTTGACAATTATTGAAGTTAATCCTTTTCCCATTCAATTAAAATATTGTAAAGCAAACTTCTCTTCAAAAGTTGGAGCCTGTGATTCTCATTCAATACACTTTATCTCCTCACAGTCCGCTAGCTGTTGGTTCTATGATTGGCTGAAAGAAAATCTAGTCTTCATACCCTGACTGTGTAAATGCAAAACAGCAAGCAAAGGGGATCAGACGGAATTGGCGGAACATTTGAAGAGGTAATGCAGTAACAGAATCTTGATTCATATTTGGTCAGCGCTGCCTGCACGAATGCAGGCGATGCTGATTGTGGGCCTTGTCGTAGGCTTAAAACACATGTCTTTGCTATTGGTTGAGGTTGCAACTTTTGGCCTGAATTGCTTTGCCACCAGAAGCCAATGTTTTATTCGCCACTTTGCTTGCATAGAAGGGAAGTGAACGCGAGGTGAATATTCACCATTGGAAATTCTGAGCATGTGTGACATTAATGTTATCAGTAACACCTGTGCATGCTAAACTGCGTGCTGGTTGTACCTTGTTGTTGAGCTCATTGAGTGCTGTGCTGTGGCTCCTCTCCAGATGACCTTGCTGTTCCTCAAACTGCCGTCTCTGCTGGCTCGTCACACAGTCGTAGTCTGACTGCAGTGACTCGAGCATCCGAGTCTTTAACTCCAGCTTCTTCTGAAGGGAGTACTTGTCTTGCTCAAGTGTCTTTCTCACACACACACACACACACACACACACACACACACACACACACACACACACACACACGGTTCGAAAGGAATTCAGATTTGATAAAACCCAAAACGGTAAATCCAGCAACCTAAAATAAATTGTGAGCTATGCTTTTTAGAAAGGGAAGCATCCATGAAACACAATGCATCACTGTCCTTTGTTAGGTTCAAGTACAGTAAAGTAAATTCTTAGGAGTCCCCTAGTGAAGTCAGTTTGTCCCTGTGCATACTGTATGTTAAATGTTTAAAAGGTACATGTGTAAGATATGCCAGAATTTAAACTTAGAACATTAAAACAATGAACTTACAGTGTGACGAGGTAACAGTATTGACGTGATGTCACTGTAGCTCCTCTCTGACCTCAGACCAGAGGCAGAAGAACAACGGCTGCAATGACTGGTTTAATACAGCCACAGTCTGTGTCTGTTTTAAAGTTTGTTTATTGGATTACATCAAAAGTGGCAGAAATAGAAAATTACTTGTATTTTCGTTTCGTCCTCTCAGCCACCAGGAGACTACTTTGCCAGGAGGAGAGTGGGCGGGAGCGCCGAGAGACAGGCCTTCAGTTAGCAGTAAGCTTTCACTATCGGACGTGGTATTGACTTGTCTTAGGTTTAGGGTTCAGGCTCTATTCAGTAAAAATGTGTATTGGACGAAGGTAAAGTATAACATTACCATGATGTGTTCAAATGTAACCTTGTATGTATAGGTATGGAGAATGGTGGAATTTCACTGGTATTGATGTCGACTGCTCAATTTCTGGTATTGTGACATCCCTATATCTGACTTTGAATGTTAACAGTGAGGTCTGTACTTGGGTAATCACTGAATTTGAGCATGGCTAGATTTGGGTAAATTGACCAGTTTAAGTGTAGTGTCATACCTCCAGTGCCTTGGTCATCTCCACCCTCTGTTCGTCCATTCTGCTGTGCAGTTCCATCTGCTGGCTGAGGACTTCAAGACCAGCTTGGGCAGCCTGATGGACCTGCTCCTCCTTCTCCCTCAGCTGGCTCATCAGCCGCTGGATCACCTCTTCTGCTGCCATCTGGGAAGAGTGGTAGAAGCTTACAACCACCGTGCTCACAGGAGCCCAGCACATGCCTCACACGTTTAAGAGAGTGATGATTTTAACGGATTTGTCATATTTGAGGATAACATTTACCACTTTGCTTCTGGAAGTGGCCTCTGTTCAGCCCACCCCACCTTTTAGTGGGGCCAAATTATTTAGGTGTGTAAATTACACGTTCAGATCAGCGTCATTTATATTATTTATTTGTGAAGAGATAGGGCACAATTTAATGTAATTGCACTTGGAGTTAACTAGAAGCTAATGTGCATCTGTTGTCACTGGGCAGGTGGATAAAAACATAAAAATAATAAACAGGCAAAGTTTGGTGATAAATGATGTGCAGAGGCCTGCACTACGAAGCAGAATTTGGGTTAGCGAGGTAACTTCAGATTTAATCTTGGATTTTCAGGATTATAAAAGCACAGAGAGGGTTTTAGGAGGGCAAGAGTTTCCAGAGAGCAGCAATATATCCCTATTGTCTTCTGCAAATCTCCCTCAGCTGCAACCCGGCAGTGTGAAATGGACTTGGGAGTAAATCAAAAATATAAAAAAAACAATTCAAAGCTGCAAGAAGTTTAACTTTTATCTTATTACCCACACATAGCATACATAAAAGTAATGTGATGCGTCACCATGGCAACAATACGGCTCAAGAATAAGTGGGAGATCCGTCAGCTTCTTCAGCTATAAGTTGCTGCTCGACCCGTCAGTCGTATGCTGTATGCTTTTATGTATATGGTGGGTGATTATAAGAAATAAAAGTAAGCCTATTTACAGCTTTGAATTATGTTTTTATTTTTTATTAGCCCCCAAATCCATCTCACACCACCGGGGTCATCATTTCTCAAAGGGGATAAAAAGAGTATCTTATATTCTATTTCAGAAGAATACATCTAAGCATCACATTAATTCAATGGAATGCATATTTAATTGTAGTCACATGTACTCGTGCCTTAGACAGGGCAGTGATATTAAAAAAACATTTAATTTACACATTCAGGTTGTTTTCTTTCTGCCAGCTGTCCTTCTTGCATGTGGCAGTTTAAACTGTTACTTTTAGCTGAATTATGTGTTCAACTTATAACATATTGTCTAATATTGTAGTTTGCTCTTCATCTGTGAAATATGACGCTCTGCTGACAGCACACGTGTCCCTGTTCGCCAACAAATAAGAAATGCCACAACATAATTTTTTTTTTTTTTTAGAGTTTTATTATACATTTTTCTTCCGAGAGATGCTAATACTTAATAGTTACGAAAATGTACGACAGTTCCCGTTTCTGCCGGAGTGGGGGAAGTTTGTCCCAAAGCTAGCCACTACACCTTTAAAAAGCTTTTTTTTTTTTTATATAAAAAAAATATATATTTAATATATATTTTTATTTTAAGATAGTATTATCTTAATACCTTAAATCTCAATATTATTTGTGTGAACAGATCAACGGGTGTGTGAATGTGTAATCTGTAAAAGTAAAATCCCTTCCACAAATGCAAAAAAAAAAAAGGACTCCTGAACTCCCAAAACTATTTTAAATATAAAACCGATCTGCAAATACACAAACAAATTCCACAAATAATTTACAGAGTTTTGAGAAACTTTGCCAGCCGGACGAAAATCCACTATTATCCATGGATGTATTAAAAGAAGTGGATCCAGCGTTGGAAGTGGGGCCCCGTTCATTTCTATGAAAGTTGCTCAGTGGCGCAAGAAGCCAAAGTGGCAACATTAGAGTATAAAATCATCCAGATCTTCCACATCCATGGGGCCCAAAGAGCATGCGCACTTGTGTTTTCCTTAAGCCCGTTCTCCCAGCCGCTCCCTCTCGGCCCAGTCACATGAATGGAGGGAAAATAACTGTGGATACAGCTTTTAGCGCATTTTACAACTTTTAGGACATAATGATATAAATAAGGGTTATTCAAGTGTTTGTACGAGGACGTTGATTTGCCTTTTTTTTTATGTATACGCTGATTTACAGACATCTCTTCCCCAATCTCATAGTCGATGGGTAAAAGTATTCTTCGGCTCCATGGCAACACGGAAGTTGCAATTCCACAGTTTTGTTACTACGGTTAAAATATGCTTTGAAAACTGACGGACTTCCTGGGACCTTGCTAGCATCATTCGGCCATTTTTTAAAGCATGCATTACCTGTTGATGACATAATTTACGCATTTCAAATTATGAGCATGCAGTCTACACGAGTAGGTTTTTTGTTTGTTTTAAATAAATCACTAACATGCATTCATTATTTGTATTATGTTAATGTGACGGTGTGTGTTTATTTCCTCCATTTATTTTATCTTGCACCGGTTTCGTATACATTTCTGTTTGAATATCAAAAAAGCAGGAGGATGCTTGGGCTTGCATCAACAACCATACTATCAGACACCTCGTCATATCTTACAACTGTTAGCGTAGCAACAGTGTAACCTAAACACGGTACAGTTCTCCACAGACATTACAACTAAATTACTGAAAAGTGCTTTGTTAATGTTGAAACCTGAAAGAATAAATGAGTTAACCGAGTTAGCTAACTGAAGAAGCAGCCAGCCCATTTGCTGTTTTAAGCATATATTGGTATTTTCTATATGTGTAATCAGTTGCTAGTTATCGTCAGGACTTGACACGAGCATCTATCAAATGCGGGTAGAATTCAGCAGTGGCTGTTACACTCCACTTTGGCCCGTGGAATTAACCCAGCACCAGAACTAATATAAACCCTCCGCTTAACTTGACATCGATCTCTGCTAAAGGAGCGGAGGGACCCTGGTTGTTTTCCAAAGCCTGGAAACGAAAACTGCAAGGAGGCGGCTATCAGCGGAGCTCACCTCCCAGCCACGCAGAGTGTCATCTCACTGCGATGTGCCCGGCTCAGCCGGCCCATCATCATACTTTGTGACTCATACCCTTCTGAAAGAATAAATAAAAAATTAAGAATGACTTTGCTTGCAGTCAGTGGCTAGATAACTGCCAATTGAAGAAGCAGCATGATAAGCAGCAAATAATGAATGTATGTTACTTATCTCTGATTTTTTTGTATTTTCAAAGAAGCTCATGTTTAAGGCATGCTCTTATTTTGAAATGTGGACATGACGTCATCCACATGCTTATCGAAAATGGTTTTGTGATAAGTTGATTTTTGTCCAACATGGGGAAAGTGTCTCAAATCCGCAAGAGTAGACTTGAGAGCCACAAAAACGGAAATGGATTCACAAATGCCTGTTCGGGAGTTGTAAATGTTAAGATCTTCACAAATGCTTTCCATCTAGTCTTAATTATCCACCTAATTTTAGTGTTCACTTATTTTATTGCATTCTTTTTACCTTTCTGCTGTGACCATGTAAATGTCCCCGCTGTGGGACTAATAAAGGATTTCTGATTCTGATTTGACAGGCATTTATTTATTTGTGGAATTTGTTTGTGTATTTGCAGATCAGTTTTATACATTTGCAAACTTTTTTAATTTACAAATCTTTTTTCGCATTTGTGGAAGGGCTTTTACTTTTACAGATGACATGTTCACACACAGATTGAGACACATCCATCTCCGTCAGGGAGTGGGAGGGTGGCGGGTAAAATGTCCTGGATATGTTTAACTCACTTCGTAGTACTGACCTCAAATTAAACGATGCACATGCTTTGTATTATTGTGGCGTTTAACGTGTCCAAGTATCCACATGTTGAATAACGTAGCGTTACCTGCAACTTTCGAAAACGGGGTATGACGCTACAGTCAAGAGTTCTGGTATCAGCGCTGAAATGAAAGCAGCTGAAAAAAAAACACATAGAAACTGCTTGAGACAGCAGAAGCGAAATCGACGACACACAATAATAACGTAACGCCAATTAACGTTGACAATTCGACAAAAATGGCGCTTGAACTAGCTAGCCACTTTCCCAGCTTGTTTTTCATCAGGCAAAACAGCGTCCACTCGAGAAATGTACTTTAGGCGGGCTTCTAAGAAACTCTAAATAGCATTTATTGAATTGCTGTAAACGATGGCTTCGACATCAAATTGACAATAGTTGACGAGAATAACAAATGAACACATTTAGTTACCTTGTCACCGATCAGTCGTCTATCAGGCCGCCACAGTTTGAATCCTTGGCTTTATGAAGAGAAGCTCCCATGAACTATCGCGAGAGGATAGCTTGGCTCCACGAGAGTTGGTCCTGATTGGCTAGGAAGGGCCAGTGTGGGAAGCATGTTTATTTTAGACAAAGATGGTTTAGAATCTAAACTTTAGATAGTTTGTTATAGAGCAACAGAGAGCATTTTCCATTCAGTGCATCTCCATTGGCAATTTCCCCCAAAAAACAAGTAAGATAAGGTATGACAATATATTTCAACAAAGGGATTGTAAAATCTGGCATTCCGAAGGATAGGTAATGTTATAGCAATTTATCAAATCTCGTAAATTTTATTTAACCATTTTTTTTTTTAGCCTCAAGTTTGTATGTTGTGAACAAGAATGTTTTTGACCCTGTAATAAATTTCCACTGTGAAGCCAAGCAGTACATTTCCATCATAACTTTTCTTGTTTGTTATTTGTTCTGTCCGTGAAACTGTTGTTTTTCATTTAAGCGAGAGATTACTTAACCTTGCAGTATATTTCCACCACAGATACCATATGAAATTTTTATCAAATGTTGCTGGTGACATGACGTGTAGAGGCTTTATTACATTTTGATCCCATTAAATGTTGTAAGATAACATTTTGGTATAGAACGCCTAATAAAATGCATTTACTTTAACATTCTCCAATTTATTTGTGTTAAAGAAAATAGTACACACACACAAAAAACCTCAGTTAAATAATGCTGGTTTCACAACAAATTGTGTAAAAACATCTTTAACATGGCATCATTGCACATGTAGTAGTGTGTAGCAGTATAGTGTGGCTGCTCCCTTCTACACAGCAGGTAATGTGGTTACATTCTAAGCCTCAACTTTATTTACTAGTACGCTTTGCATTTTTGGACCTGAACCAGGACAGGTGTACCACCATATTTCCTACTTTTCCAAAAATAATTAACTTCTACATTTCTTTGGTGCAACGCATTGTGACCTTTTACCAGCCGCACCAGCAACGCAGGTATAATTTTGTGTGCATTTGTCTGTTGACAGATTTTGTCACCACGATGGCATCCTGGCTTCTGTATACAAAGCCATCCTCTGGAAATACACACACACAACAAAGACAGTGTCAAACTAACGTGTGTGTGTGTGTGTGCGTGTGTGCGTGCGCGCGCATTGACAGATGTTGTCACCACGATAGCTTCACAACAGAGCAAAATGTAACTAAGTTTTACAGATGTCTAGTTGAGATCAAAATGAAGGTCGAGTTTAAAGATGGGTGTGGTCCAAACAAGGGTGCCAGAAGTAGGGGGGTACAGTAAGAAGTGGGAAAGGGGCCATTGACCCTTCCTTTATGTTCCTGGCCCCATTTAGCATTGTGGCTGGTGTGATCCCATGACAGGATGGTCTCTAGTTTCTACATTCTGTCACACGAACAGTGAAAGCAGACTACATACTAAAACACTGTTAACATGCACATGGAACACAACTAGTTTACATCACTTAAATTTAATTAAACAGTCATCACATTTCATTTTCATGAATTACACTCTACCCAAATGTCCATAGTTCAAATCAGATTCGTACATGATTTTTTTCTGTTATCTGAACATCAGTGTATCCGCTCATTGTCTCCTTATGTTTGGTCAACAGAAGGTTTTACAGAATAATGTCAAACAAACAAATAGTGTTAATATTGTCATCTGTGAGGAATCATACATCTAGAACATCCAACACAATGTTGCTTTGCTCTCATTTACAGGAAAGTGTGCGTGTTCTTGTCAAGCTGCAGCAATGGAGGCGTCATCCAGCTGTCGACCCTGTGGCTGAGGAGAAAGAAATGTTCACATTCAGATAACAATGACTGCTAACTCAGTGGGGTAGATTAATTTCTGTAACTGCAATACCTTGACAAAGATGCGTTGGGGCAGGAAGCGTCTCAGTGTGTGTGTGTTGGTGGTCAGGCAGCGGGGCAGGCTGATGTTGAGCTGTGGTAGTGTTTGGTAACCAGCCAT
>CALSBV010006589.1:0-10400 GCA_943590825.1 Bovichtus diacanthus | reverse complement strand
CCGCGACCCGACCCCGGATAAGCGGTTGAAGATGGATGGATGGAGCACGGGGCCCTAATGAGGCCTCGCTAACGAGCGAGATGAAACTGCCTCCGTGAGCTCAGTGTTTAATTATGAAGGGAGAGACGGCAACATTAGAAATAAAGAGAAATGGGGAGAGAGCGATGTGAGATGAACCTTCAGGAAGTGTGCGGTTCACACACAAACACAGATGCCATGGTTTGCATTTTTATGATCAGTTATGTAACTTCAGGTCACCCTCAAATAGAATATAGATGTCACAGTCTGCTCCTCCTCACCTCACCTGCCAGCGACTCCCACCTCCTCACCTCACCTCTCATTTATCCTTTTGAGCTATGGGCCTCTTGTTGTGATTATTCTGGACATGTACCTGTGTATTTGGTGGACCAGATTGGAAATTAACAATTTTATCAGCTCTTAGACAATTTAAAATATTACATAATTGCCATTGTAGGGAAGGGTATGGAGGCTGAAATATATTTTTTTATATATATATAAAGTTTGTTTGGCAGGTATTCAGTGACTGGGGAACCACAGGCCAGTTAGACGCAGAGAAATAAAAGAACTTGACTGATGCAGAGCGGGCACAGACATCTGAAGCTTTGCTAGCTAAACTGTAAACTCAACAAGGACTTTTTACCAAGCTTCATACATCCAGGGATGGAGCAAAACCAGCTTGTGATATCCCACAAAATCACACTAAGCCAATTTCTGATAGGGAGTTTATCAAAGAGTGTTAGGTGGACTGTGCAGCACTCATATGCCCTGGGAAAAAAGAAGTATTTGAGGATGTGCCACTCTCCAGGCGAACCGTAGCGAGAAGGATCGAAGACGTTGCGGGAAATCTGGAGCTGCAAAACAAAGCAGACATTTTAGACTTCTTCTCCTTAGCTCTGGACGAGAGATGTGATGTCCGCGATACTGATGTCGTATCTAAAACAGTTAACTTTTTCAGGGCAAAAGCATTGAATCACAGACAGTTTGTTGCACTTTTGGAGGAGCATGAGACTGAACATGGTGACATACGCTACCACATAGCTGTCAGATGGCTCAGCCTGGGGAAAGTTGGGACCTGAGAGCTGAGATTCAAGAGTTTTGTGAGAAGAAAGGCAAGGACATCCCAGAGCTATCTGAGGCAGGCTGGTTGACGGATCTTGCATTTGCTGCCGATGTGACTGCACTAATGAATGGACTAAATACCAAACTGCAAGGCAAGGGCCTCTTTGCACATGAAATGTAAAGTCTGGTGAAGGCTTTCATGAAAAAGTTGCTGTTTCTTCCAAGCCAATTGGAGGCCAACATTCTCACCCACATGCCAACAACAAGAGAAGCCACACCATCAGCTGATCACCTCTGCATGTACTCATCCATTTTAGCTGCACTGCATGGTGAGTTTTTAAGGCGCTTTGAAGACTTCAAAACAGTTAAAAGTGAAATGCACATGATATCTTCTCCCTTCACTTGCAGTGTGGATAATGCACCCAGTGATGTTCAGCTCAAACACACTGGGTGAATACAGTATCACTGCTGGTTTTTTATTCTTTTCTAGTCCGATCTAAATGTAGACAGCTGTTGAAATCGAATTGAATAGCAATACCGACTCAATGTAGTCAATTAGTCAATTGAATCAAGATTCTTTTTTTTTTTTTTTACAAACTGTTTGTACATTTATATTATACACAGCGGTTTTTTCAAGTCATTAAAAACAAAACAGACAAACGACAATAGAAGAAGTACATAGTTTGGCAAACGTACAATGTACAAACAATATGTAAATTATAAATCATGGCATTATGTACAATAGGAGGAGATAAAGTAAATTAATAAAAATACATTACAGGACACAGAAGCTAGTTCTTGGCCAAATTCACAGTTGAATCAGTACAGTGCCTTTATCACGTGGACAGTCTAAAATAAGCAATGACAGGAGCCCATCGGTTTAAAAACACATCTGTTTTTATATGAAGTACACATGTATTTTTTCCAAGAAATACACTTTCATCAACATTTATTTCCATTGCTGCAGGGTGGGTGGCAGTGGTTTAGGCCAAGAAACCTCGTCATTTTTATTTGTCACCAATAAAATGATATATTCCAGGGATTCTGGATTCAGGGATTGCTCCAATAATAAAATACAATGAGTCTAATGGTAAGTCATTGTTCAAAATGGCATGTATTCCTGTATGAATACCCACCCAGTATGACTTCAATTTTGGACAATCCCAAAAAAATGTGTGATCTCCAGCCTGCATACAATTCCTCTAGAATAAGTCTGTTTTACTTGTCATATGTTGACACAATGAAGGAGTTCTAAAATATCTCAGTTTTAATTTCCAATTAAATTCTTTCCATAGTGTTGTTACTTTATGTCCCCTTTTGCACACTTCTTTCACTTTTGATAATAATATTCATCTCCAGCTCCCACTTTTCTTTTATATCTAAAGTGTTGCCTGATTTTTGTGATTGCAAGCCTTTATACATTTGCGACACCATTTTTTTTACCACTTTTTTCTTGCATAATGTTTATTAACAAAAGTTCTATCAGGGTGGGTGGCCGCCTCAGGAGGCTCCGTAATTTCTCAATTATAAATTTCTATAAAAATCTTTGGAAGATAAACCAAATTCGTCTTGTAAATTTTAAAAATCCCCCCTTAAACATTTTTGTTTATAGTAATAAGTCCTTTCACTGCCCACCCTCTAAACCCAGCATCTAATTTACCTGGCAAACAATCCACAATTGTTCTTGATATTGTTAAAAGTGCTTCCATGCTTTTTCTCACCAATGACCAGACTTTGGTGAGTTTCCTCCAGCTTTTATGTTCCAAAAATGGTAGCGTCTCAAGAGTGAACATGATTTTTTTTCCAATTTCAGTTGTTTCAATTCTACCAAATAGTTAAACTTATTTGTGCAATTAGTTTACTGTAATTATTTTCTGGGGTAATCATGATGCCTAGATATCTCACTCCTTGTGTTGACCAGTTAATGAAACCTATTTTTCTAACTGAAGCGGCCGTCCACCCACCAACATCATAGCCTCTGAATTTGATTTATTAATTGTATAACCTTGCACTATCCCAAAATCTTTAAAACATTTCAAGAGTGTATGGACATAGGTTACAGGATCACTTTTATACAGAATGACATCATCTACATACAGAGATATTTTATGTAATTGTCTTTCATCTGATATTCCATGTATACTGGGGTTCTCCTGTATCATTTCTGCTAGTGGCTCTATGCTAATGATAAATAATAATGGGGACAGGGGGCACCCTTGTCCGGTCCCCCTTTTTGTATTTGAATTGTTCATACGTATAGCTGTTAAATCAAACTTTTGATCATTGTACAGAATACAATACTTTAATTTATCCAATAAAATCTAAAGAAATCCCATTTTCTCAAGTGTATGTTCCAAATACAACCAATCTATCCTATCAAATGCTTTCTCAGTGTCTAAACTGACAAGCATTAAAGGTCTTTTAATTATCCATGTATTCCATGTACTTTTTGGCCTGTTTGCATTTCAAAGACCTGGACAACGACGGAGTATCACTCCTGGCCTTTCATGTGATGTCTGACATTATTTCCTTTGCTTGTACTACTTCGTTGAAGTCCACACAAAATGCAGGGGAACATCCTTTGTTGCATACGCATGCCGGATATTGCGCAATCACTATGCGCATCCCACTTCCAAAGTCCGACTTTCCTTTTTCAACTCCCAACGTTCAACATTCAGTGAAACAATGACTCCAGCACTCTAATGGTTAAGCCTTTTTTCCAATACAGCCTCCAGAGAAAATACTTTCACACAACAATGTTGTTGGGTAGTTTGGTCCATGAGCTGACGTGTCTTTCAACAGGATTATCCAACAATTCTCTTCACATGTGGGCAATCCACTTCCACAAAGAGCATCAACAAAAATGTCCATTGTAAGCGCGGGTATTTTACTTAGGTAGCATTGATTTGACTTAAACAAAAACAACAAATAAATAAAACTAAATCAAAATCAAAGCGGCCACATGGGCACCAGGGAGCGAATCTTACGCAGGAAGAACTCTGTTTTTAGTAAGCAAACAAAACATGTTGTAATTTTACTGTTGTTTATTCTCAAGACACGTCATCTATTACAGTGTGTGCGTCCTGGGATCCTCCTCAGTCTCTCCCTGAAGTTTAGAACATGTTTCTTCTTTAATTGTGAGGTTTCTTTAAGGGAGTTTTTCCTTGTGCGGTGCAAGGGTCTAAGGACAGAGGGGGTCGTAATCATGTACAGTCTGCAAAGCCCACTGAGACTAATGTATAATTTGTGATATTGGGCTTTATAAATAAATTGGATTTGAAATTAGCAAAATGCAGCCTCTCTTGCCCTGTGCCCATGTGCTAATATCTCCTCCACCTGTCTACCAATATACACAATTACAGGGGGCTGAAGCTGCCTTCAAAACAAAAGCATAATCAAATTAACTAAAATAATGATACTAAACAAATTACTTCCAACAAAACAACAATAAAATAAATAGATATTTAATCAAGAAATATTACAAAACAATGAACAGCTCGAACAGCAGCGTTTATTGTGTCATGAGAATCAATCAAGAAGGAACAACATCAGTGTGTACGGAATTGCAGATGAGAAGGGAGACTTGGGAGTCATCAGAAAAGAAAGTGAGATCCATGCTGGGAAAAAAAAAACTGGGTTTGGGTGGTGGAAGAATGGAAATCCAACGGGGTTCTTATTCTACTGACGGCTTCACCTTCCTCTTAAAATATATGATGTCACGATGGGCTCTAATCGCCAAAAACTATTCACATTTCTCACCATTTTGTGCACATGTCAATACATTTACATTCACTCAGAAATAAGTGTCTCCTGATTGAAATAATACACACATGCTTGCTTTGTTTGGACTGGATGCAGAAGTGAGCATTTATAATTACACTCTATTCAGGAAAGACAGGAATAAACACAGAGGTGGAGTGGCACTGTATATACTGTACAAAATCAAATACCAGCTAAAGAAGGTAAAGATATTTAGCTGAGCAGATAGAAGCTCTTTGGGTGCAGGTGCACCTGCCACACTCCAGGCCCAATGTTACCGGGATCCTGTTAGAGCCATTCGAGGACTAATATGAAAGACTTGTCATTTGGGATCTTATTGATAAGATATCCGATGAAAACAAAGAATTGTTGATGTTGGGTGATTTAAATATTGACTACTTTTCTGCATCACCATCTGAGGAAAAAGATTCTCGTGGTCGCCGATGCTTGTAACCTAACCCAAGTGGCGAAACTTCCAGCTACAGTGTTCACTGATAATCTTGGTGCCAAGACATCAACCTGCAGAGACCACATGTTTACCAATCTTTAGCCATAGGTTGCAGTGATGAAGACCTGTTTGTGATGCAGGTTAAAGATGAGCAGTGGTCACATGTGTGTATGGAAGAAGATCCAGAAATTGCTCTGAATACGTTTATGGAAAAACTATCCAAGCTGGTGGATAAGCATGAGCAAATGTACTGTAAAGCATAACAATGCTCCATGGTTAAGTGATGAGTTGAAGGCTTTGATGACTGAGCGTGATAATGCTAAGAAGATTGCAAATAAATCAGGTTGCCTGTGTGATAGGGAAAGATACTGCAAATTAAACAAGGTTGCTAAATTCAACAGGAACACGAAAAGAATTATTTGAACAATTTCTTCATTCTCTCAAATGAAGAGCTAGCATGGCTCCCCACATTCTCTGGAGACCACAGTAGACACATTTGCCCACTACAATTACAGGGTGGAGGGTGGAGAGGATAGTCTTCAATCAAATTCAACATTATTTTCTAATGTTGAACCAAATACAAAATCCCAACATGCAACGGTCAACTATTTCTGCTTCAGTTCATATTACTGATAACTGGTTAAAACTAAATGGACAACAAAACAATTTTCATCTTAAACCTGCATTCACATTAATATCTCAGCGTTGAATGAATTCCACCAGTTTGAACACATGGCCGAACTAAAGCGGAGAACATTTTAGAGTTCAGTTAACATGCTTGGTGTGTGCCCCAGCATACAAACCATCCATCTGCATTATTACTACAGCTGTTTAGAGGATTCAGCTTGTTCCATTACAGAGAGACACGAATAATGAACTCATGGGAGTGAAACTTTTTGTGCTCATACAGTGTAATCCATCTTTCTTTCTTTATTTATACTTCGTGTTTTTTCCAGCTGGTTGATTTGATAAACAGCCTCTTAGGCAAAAGCTGAGGAGAGGGAAGGAAGGAATGAAAAGGCAGGACAAAAAACGCACACACATGCATGGACAGGAAGAGAGAGTTCTCATCTTTGAAACAAGAATAAGTCTGAAGGCTCGTATTTCATTAAATCCTTATTATGAAGTTCTGTTGTCGGCCCTGCAACCTGCTATAATCTGTAAACCATTACGAGCACCTAAAAATAACCAAGTTAACATGCACAGCTGCCGAGCCAACCGGCGAAATTTTAATAAACGTCATGTAAACACCGCAGCGATCAGATTTAATGGGCCTGAACCCGACAACACAGTTTGCATAAAGACAATGACAAGCAAACCCAATAACAAAATATTTGTTGCTTTTACATATTTAATTCATAAGGTGGTGTTGTAAACTTTACATTTTGCTTAATATAGCTGAACGCTCTGCTGGGAAGCATCAGTGAGCGAGACAAAGAGTGAGGTAAGGAAAGGTGACATGAGGAAAAGAACACTAGAGGAAAGTCATTATTGCAGGTCATGTGAAGTCCACTGGCCCAGAATTTTTCTCAAAGTTTCAAAGATCTATATCAGTAAATTATTTTCCTGCCGTTGCGTGGCTAATTAGCTTGCATGCATTCACACACACATAAACCTCACAAACACTCTCTGATCATTCCTCCAACAAGAGTCTACGACAAACGGTTCATGGGTTATGAAAGGGGGCGGGGCAAAAGTGGCAGGGGCGGGGCAAACTGTTACAAATGGAAAAGGAACTCTGCTGAGCGCAGTTGATATGCTCATCAAGGTCGCTTTAACTTATTACTGGGGAATCCGTAATAATTCTTTACAAGGAAGAACAAGTGATTTAAGGAGTTTTTGTTTGTGATTGGTGGAGAATATTTTTGCAGACTTAGAGGAAGACCAGCACACACTAGTCAGGAATGAAAAAATACTGCAAATCTTCAGCACATTTTTTTCTGGAAAATAATAAAATAAATGTAATGTGTTTCTTTTTATTTATGTTACAAAAAAAAGATGTTAGGCAGTAAGAAGATGCAGTAAAGGACAGATGCGAATACAACATTTATATATCATAAAGTATCAGGTAAGGAAGTGTTTTGGCCTACACTTCAGCAGTAACTTGTGGAGGCCAAACAGCATGGATTGTTATTCCCAGGGGGAATCTAAGTGTTAAATAGCAACACAACCCTGGATGATTGCATTCACCTTCCTCAGCATACCTCGCTCACACAGACACAGGCTATTACTACCCTCCCTTGACACTTCCTGACAGTGCGTTGCCCCCACTTCTTCTCCAGCACAAAGGAATCTACACAGTACCATAAAATGCATCTTCAAAGCTAATCCACTCCACACATTGATTTGAGCTGGTTTTGTTCCCACTGGCCCTGACAGCTTTGTGCAGCCGAGGCCAGGGGTGGAGGGAGAGGGAGGAGAAGGAGAAGGAGAGAGAAATCAAAAGAAAAATCAAAAGATGTAAAAAGAGTGGAGAGGCGAAGGGGTTGAGTCCTGCCAGCACCTGCAACACACCAGCGTGAAGAGACAGTCGAGCATGTAGGAACACATGTGAGTCTAATCAGAGGGGAAGGAAAGGAAAAAACAAGGGCATGAAGGAGCAAAAATAAAATAAAATTAGAGCTGGAGAGCTGTGGTACAAAGGGTTATCCCCCTTGAGGCTTCCATCCAACGCTTTTAGAGAGCTCATCCTTCGCCTGGAGATGTCAAGCGGAAAATACCCGGCGATTATAAAACCCTGTCAGGGGGCTGAGAGAATGTATCCACCGCTGTGTGCGTTATGAGGAGGTATCAAGTCACACCAGGTCTTCAGAAAAACACAGACGAGGCTTCTGTCGTCTTTCGCAAGATCAGTTCAGCCAACAGCCTCCATCCAGAAGAAGAAAGATCCCTGTTCCTGCACAGTAGGGGTTAGGTTTCAGATGTACTCATTTTAAACACTACATTGAATTAAATATAAGAGAAATTCACAAAAAAAAAGAAAAATGATTAACATCAGATTTTTAGGTAAACACAGCTCATTGGAGTTCTGAAGCTATAAACGAGTATGAAAGCTCATGATGATCTTCATTTGCAAAGATTATAATTTTAATCCATTTTAAACCTGCGTTGTTTACGTTCATATTTGCTAGTTTGCAGTCTTCCCTGCACTCTGCTGTCACATTGCCACATTCTTTGGCACATGGTATGTGTGTAGCCTCACTTGCATGCTCCTTATTCACGTGCACCTTCTTGAGCCTTCTGCATCTGCCTTTTAGAGCAGGCTGCACAGAAGGGGACCAGCACAGGGGTTTCATACTTTTATACAGATTCTGAGTATAATGCTTACGTGTAATTCTTCCCAAGTTGAGACATCACTTCCTGATGTGAGTTAGATGAACCGATCAGCTTTCTAGAGGTCAGGTCTGCATGCCATGTAGTCAGTGGTGGATAGTAACTTTGTACATTTACTCAAGTACTGTAAGTTTGAGGTAATTATACTGTACTTGAGTATTTACATTTTTTATACAACTTAAAGTTACACAACTCTTGTATGTTTGGAACTATAATATCTTGTTACCTATGTCATGAGTTTGCGTCGGCATGTTGGGGAAGAAAGTTGGCCAGAAAGTCCAGCAATTCTACGAATGAGGCGAGAAAAGTGGGAAATAAATCCACTGGAGTTTCCCTGAAGTTGATAATCTCTTCTCTGGTGAGAGGACCCCAGTTACTACAGCAAAACACTGAATGAAAACAGAACACTGCACAGCAGCCTGCAGAGGCCGCCAGCAATCTGCAGGAATGTGTTAGCTCACACCTTTTCCCTTTTCTCTACCTGGGATAAAACTGGCCACATGGTTTACAATTTGTTTCCCACATACATATTTATCAGCTAGCCAGGCTAAAGTGAAGTAAAAGATCATCACTGATCTAACCTCAATCTGAAGAAGAAAGGACTCTATCCATTACTACCAGCCGTCAACTCCATTGCATCTGAGCAGTGAAAGGTTAGGAGCAGAGGGGTAGAGGCTCTGTTTGAATCCTCCTGCAGGTTAGGGCCACCTCGTAATTCCACCTTCACCACTGCTTTCTGTTTTCCTCTCTGTCTTTCAGCCTCCTTTTAACCTCTCCTTTTCCCTTTTTATCCTTCTTTTCACTTTTCTTCCACTCCCTTAGGCAGCGCCTTCAGTGCATCAACACCTCCTCTTTACTGAGAGAGGGAATCGATAGCACTCAGGCCTGGGCGGTGGAAGAGGCATCGATTGTTCGGTTTCCCCGACTGCCCTTTCTCCATCTGCTCATTACACTGGAGGGCAGGAAGTTTTAGGGCTGTTTTCATGTCAGGCGGACATTTATCTAATTTTAGACGTCCAGAGATACACACACTTTTATCAACGCTGAATTTTTCAACAGGACCACCAGAGAAACTGGCCTCACAGAACAGCAGCAATTCACACTGGGAAAACATATTTAAGTAACACTGGGAATGATGATTCCCCAGGACCTAATGCTGCTAGTAATCACTGGTTTGTTGCTGTAATTACTGAGGTGTAGCTTCAGAATGAAAAAGATCACCAGGGATCATGACATTTTGTAGAGCAGCAGGTGAATCTGTCTGACTAACACCTCTGTGATCAGGATAAACTGCTCCACTTAGGTGGGGTTATGTAGGTAAATACTATCATCACGCGTACTCTTGTAACACAGAGAGATGTGGAGACATAACACATTTAACTGCTTCATTTTCATACACTTATACTGAACTTCTCTTACTTTTTAGACTCATAACATCTCGTAAAATGTAGAAGAGGCCTTCATGGTCCCAAGAGGGTGAAACCTACTGACTTTTCCTCTTGCGCCACCATGAAGTTTGAACTATTGGATGGATTGCAAACAAATTTGTTTGAGACATTCAAGTTCCCCTCAGGATGACTTGGAACCACTTCTGAGATCTCCCACTTTGCCATCATCAGGATCAAATTTTAATGTGTCTAAACTTAGATTTTTGACCATATACCTGTTACGTTATGCTAAGATGCTTTACGTGATAAACATACCTGCTAACCATCAGCATGGTAGTATAATGACGTTACTGTTACACTCAAAGCGCCTCCATACATAAGTACAGCCTCAC
>CALSBV010006579.1:0-13073 GCA_943590825.1 Bovichtus diacanthus | reverse complement strand
GGGAGGGTATATTCTGATAGCTCCTGCAGTGATGTGTGGGGGCAGCGGAGTAACAAGAACCAGCTGCTCCCCTCATCCTCCTTCTCTTCCTCTTCTTTCTTCTCCTCCTCTCCATCATCTTTCTCCTCCTCCTTGTTTCCTTCTTTTCTTTTTTTCCAGAGTGTTATTATGATTATAAGTGTGCCTCTGTCTCTTCTTGTGCCAGAACACAGCATAAACAACAACATCATCAACAAAGACGACGCTGACGGAAAAAAAAAGAAAAAAAAGAACTCGACAGACTTCCCCTCATACGTGCACACATGCACACAAAAACTGACAGGCGCACAAGTTCATAGACACAGACAGGAAGACAAATTAGACGCCTACACATAGACAAAAAGACGAGATGGATGCCTACACATGCAGACAGACACTGAGGTGTAGTTAAAACACATGCACACACAGACAGGCCCACACAGTCGGCTGCTAATGGAGGTTGTTCCCAGTCAAAAGGAGGGAGAAAGATTCCCTCGCTGATTAATGACTCATTGAGGCAATAGCTGTCGCTGTTTGTGCATCATTGCTTGCTATGCTGTATTACCATTAATACTACACTACTGCAGACGCAGCTACATTAGGAGCCCCATGGCTTCTCAAACAGGGTCGGCAGGATTTAAAATCACCAAGTGAAAAGTCTTAACAATGGTGTAGAGGCATATGTTGGCATCCTAATGCGTTGTACACCACATTCTGGCACAAGGACAAAAGGACACCACATGCACTGCAGCAGCACAGCGCTGTGTAACACTGGACTACAAATCAGTTAAATCACATAATTTCTGCAGACCTATACTTAATAGGGCTGCATACTGTGTAGTAGAATAGCTTGCAGCACGATCATATTGGTAAAAGCACCATTTGCTCAGAAATGGCAACTTACAGTTCAGGATTTTCCGTTTTTTATTTGTGACCTAAACTGTAGAGGAAAATTACAGATCCTGGGAGGACTGGTTAAAAAAACTAACATTTGTTAGAACTCCATTTTAGAATAAAATAAAATAAATATTTATATTAACATAGAGAAGTTAAAGTAAAAATGTGCACATTGTATTACAATGTACAATAAATATGTAAAATATTTATATTACAAAATATACAGTAGTGTAATAATATAAATTATGATATTGAAAACAAGACCGTGTAATACGTGATGTGAGTTTTGCACAGCTGAATAATTGCACAGGTTATATAGCTTAAGTATAGTCCATATTGCACAGTTTAGTATAATAATTATGGGTTTTATAGACCAAACATTTAATGGATGAATTGAGAAAATAATCAGCAGATTCATTGATAATGAAAATAATTGTTAGTAGTAGATGTGCGCCTTTTCTTTATGTAATAGGCAAATAGATAAAGGCGTGAGGAAAATAGATAAATTGCAAAAAAATGCAAAACAATGCAGTATGGTATATTTAATTAATTTGCCACTTTCTGTATAAACACACACTGCTGTGTGGACATAGAGTACAGCTCTATTTGCGTTGTCGGACTCGCTGTGTTAAGCTCCGGCTCTACTGTTTTAGAAAAGGTGTACGCCGCAGGTACGTGGTTCTTATTAATTATTGTTGACTTTGAAGTCTATTCTAACCATAGATTCCCATAAGGTTATTCTGAATATCCCAAGTAAGAAAAAATATTATTTGTACCTTTTTTTTTTTTTTTTTTTTTAAATAAATGTTCTGTTCTATAGTTTATATTCTTGCGATTTCATTTTAGGTCTAAGTCAGTTTTACTATAAATTTCTTTGAGACCTTATTAGTGAAATGACTTGACTTAACTGAGTCTTCTTAATGCAGGTTGAACCTTTTAATGTGCATCCAACCCTCACGAGCGATGCATCCTATCACACATACTCCCTTACTTTATTCTTTTGTGGCTTGTGTTCTTGCTTTTTTTTTTGTTTCAATGAAACAGCAGGAGGGCTGAGAGCGAGAGACTCATGCAGTAAAGACTGTTCTGGTAGGAGTCAGGCCCAGACCAGCAGGGGGGTATATGTGGTTCCCTAAACTGGGGACTGCTAAACTCTCTCTGTGCACCTTGTTTTTTTGTGGTTAAGGCGGTTCACAAGTGGTGATTCATCACTCACTAACACACACACACACACACACACACCAAGCTGTGAGTTTCCAGGAGGCCATTCCCACCGGCAGCCTCGTATCACCCGCTGATGACGAGCCGCAGAATAGCCAGAGGGTCATTCCAGATGCTTCCCTGTGCACTCAGTATCAGCTGAAAATGAAATTTTATCTCTGTTTTTATACACACAGAGTCCTCCCTCTCCAGCTATGTGGTAGAAGTACCTTTTGATGCCAATTAGCTGGCGAGAGCGAGGAACCGTTTTTGCTAGATGTGTCTCTCTGAGGAGAAACAAGAAGCAGACTTGGCCTGGTTGTGGAGGGCTTTGTGGGTGGTAGGGTGTAGGTTCTGCAGGACGGAGGTGATGTGGGTGAGCAGACGGGCGGCAGAGTTTTGGATATGTTGGATTTTTTTCCGAGGAGTTTGGATGGTGAACCGTAGAGGATGCTGTTAAGTCTGGATGAGATGAATGAGTGTTTCTGCAGCAGGGAAGGAAAGTGATGGACGGACACAAGCTATATTGGAAAAAGGCAGTTTTGGTGATCTGATTGATGTGGTTATTGAAGGTGAGGTTACAGATGTGTGGGGAGACAGAGTGGAGTTATCACTGGTAAGGGAGAAGTTGTTGTTTTTGCTGAAGGATTTGGGACTGATAATGAGCATGTCAGATTTGTCAGTTGAGTTTTAGAAAGTTGTTTGTTTTTATCCAGGATTTTATTTCAGTGTTTGTCAGAGTGGAGAGGGTTGCAGTGGTGGAGGGGGAGGAGATGGAGGATGAAGAGGAGAGGACCAAGCACCGAACCCTGGGGGATGCCTTGGAGCAGGGGAGGAGGTGCAGTTGTTGATATTGATGAACTGTTGTCGGTTTGTGAGGCTTGACTTCCATCAGGAGAGAGCAGTGGCGGTGATGTTTAGGGAGGTTTCGAGACGGGAGAGCAGCATGGTGAGGTCGAGGAGGGTGAGAATGGTGAGGTGTCCGGAGTCGGAGGAGAGGAGGAGGTCGTTGGTGACTGTCAGGAGGGCTGTGTTGTGAGCGGAAGCTGGATTTTAATGGTTCAAACAGATCGTTGACTATACATTCAAGTATTTTAGAGAGAAGGGGGAGGTTGGAAATGGGCTGGAAGCGTGCGTGCGTGCGAGTAAGAACGGCCGGCCGTTCTTACTCTATTGAGCTTAATTCGACATCAAACTCAAACCACCTCAGGTGCACACAGGAGTCACTATGTTCATGAGATTTGACTTTTTTGGTTTCAGTAAATAAGATGGAAACAAGTGTAAATTCAACCTCAAGGCTTCCACACAGCAGCTATAGGTGACAGACGCCATGTTTTTCTCCCCATGTTGTCAACTCGCTCGCTATTATTGTCATTGACCAAGACATGGCTTGTACCGGTAATCCATATGTGTAGCTATGCTGTTTAGTGTTTAACTCGAGTGCACCTGGGTTGCAGGTTTGCAGTGGGTGAGAACAATTGAATTATCCTCCGGGGAGAATGCGCCCTGGTTCACTGAGTGACGCATTTGCCTTCACAGTGCGTAACAGTTTTTATGCAAAGCAGAGCCACTGGCCATACCACACGTGGTGATGTTGTATATGCTGGTTTATGCAAATGAATGACCTTTCACAAAGCATTTACATCAGGGGGGGAAATTAACTTTTTGATCCTGTGGTATCTGGGTGTGGTAGAATTATAAATCCAACCAAACTGCTCATTATTACATTGCAAAAAAAGATCCTACTCTAATCTAACACTATAACAGTAAATCTGAGCATCATTTTAAGATGTCTAACAGTATAAATAATTCAAAAGTTTCAAGAAATTTCCTTAAGCCATGTTATTAAGGAATTAGCAGCTGGGCAACTTTTGAAAAACAAGTGGAAATGGTGTTTACTATTGGTAGTTTCAGATTTTTTTTGTGAAATTGTCTGTTCTTTATCCCTCTCTGCTTGTTGTTATTTAACAAATGCCTCCTCCCTCAAAATGTAGAAGTATGTGCGTGATAATTCTCTGTAGTTTACCAGGTTAAAAAAGCAGGATTACATGCTGTGTACTTCAAACAAAAGGGTTAGGGGTGGTGGTGTGTGTGTCTAACCTCGCTGCATGCTGGCCTGCCATAGGCTGCTGACTGGTGAGCTGGGATGTTGAAGGGAAGGAAGTGGAAGGCACTAGGACCCAGTGGTGAGACGATGAGTAGGCAGGCAGAGCTGGGCTGAGTCACTGCATGTGTCTGAGAGGCAGTCAGAAACGGAGCAGAGCAAGGGAGCAGAGGTGATCTCACACTCATCAGCACAGGATAACACAACCATGATGGGTTGACTGGGGGGGTGGGGGGGAGCGGTTGGAGAGAGGAAGTGTGCATTCGCCACCACTTGCTCAGCCATGGAGACCAACCAAGTTCTACATTTTGTCCCAATGGGTAAGTGAATCAAAGCTCTCAGAGCTTCTCCTCAGCTGTGTACGACACGGCGTTCACTGGGAGAACCTTGGGGTTCCCTTCCTAGTGAAACCTGAGAACCCCCTGTGCAAAACATGTGCAGCCCACCTCCACTTCCACTCAGGCTGATGGGAGGAGGAGGAGGAGGAGGAGGAGGAGGAGGAGGAGGAGGAGGAGGTGTTGTGAGCGGAAGCTGGATTTTAATGGTTCAAACAGATCGTTGACTATGTATTCAAGTATTTTAGAGAGAAGGGGGAGGTTGGAAATGGGCTGGAAGTGTGCGTGCGTGCGTGGAGCATGTTCCTGCGCTAACCTCGGTCACGATGCCTCGTCTCGCTGCAGATGGGGCCGGATTCATCTGTGAACTCGCAGTAGCCAGCTCACTATAGCTATCAATCCCTCTCAGGTGAAAGGACCAGAGGATTACTGCAGAGCTGTTCTGTCCACAGTTCATGCCAAGAGACAGATCTGACATTCATGGAAAAAACATGAGAAACAGAACTGCTGCAGGAGGGATTATATTTTTCACAAATGTAAATTTCCAATTGGGTGATTATTTAAAATGAATTGATGGCAAACCTGGAGTATTAATGTTTGCTCTTGGGTTGAGGTTACACAGCCATCTGGCTGTCACAGTATTAAATATTCTCGTATTCTTACATTTCTAAAAAGAATGAGACCAAATTTGCTGTCTTGTTTTTATTGGAGCTTTCCCCGATGTTCTTAGTTGATTAACACTCATATGATTGTGTTGACCAAACGATTAGTTGAATTAATCAACAAAGCACCACTTTAAATCTTGTGTTTACCAGAGGAAAAAAAAGCATGAAATCATCGAATCGACTAAAGAAATCTTCGTCAACTAAGATCAAAACCCAACTTGTCACTTCTTGTACAAACACACATCCAGACGTGGAAACACCTGTAAATTCTCCAAACCATACAGATGCATTATACACATTATTGTATGAAGGTGTGGTCACGCACACACACAGGCATATGGCTGAGTTCACACACTCGCGCTGCTGTCCAGCATCAGCCCAGCCAGAGTCCACCTTCTTGCCAGACAGTTCGGTCGTAGCCAGCCTCATGGTCGAGGCTCTGCTGTGACATCATCAACGTCAGACACCAGCCCGGGGACACGGGTGTGTGAAGCAGAGCCAGCAGCGAGCAAACATGTTCAACATCAGTGCGGCGTCATGGCTAAAACAATCGGTGATGAAAACTAGTGCGAGCAGAATGTGTCCTGGGCGAGAAGATTTTTGTCATTGCGAGTTAAATTATTCTTTATCGCCAATCACTTGTCACAATATGGAGTTAGAAACTTACAGTTCTCTACGTTTCCCTGTTAACGATGTAAACATCCCTCACTGACAACACGGGGGAGTTCTTGCTGCAAATGTGGTTCGTTATGCTCTTGAGTTTGAATAAGGATTTCTACCAATCTGTTTCAAGGAAACTGAAGGACAAAATTTGTTCTGCGGAACTGACTCATTGTACTTCAAGGTTCTTCGGATAAAAGCGTCCATCAAATAATGAGGTGCTTACCTCGGTGGACTGACTGGATGGAAGTACAGGCTTGTTAAGGATTTAATTGGCAAAACGCATTGATAACAGCTACAGATAATATTAACAAGCTCTAAAATACCATATTTTACTCTTAAAAGGATAAGTCATCACGTCAACCAATGAATAACTGGCATTTTAATTCAAACACATATTAAATCCCTTTAAAAAATAGTGTATTTTAAGGGATAGTGGTGCAGAATAGGCAAGAAAATTAAGAAACAATTAGCAGAAAGGGCTGCAAATAATGATTATTAATTTGGTCTAAAAATTGTCATTAAATAATGAATAGTGCCCATCACAAATAACCTAAGCCCAAGGTGAGGTCTTTTTTTATATGTTTTGTTTTGTCCAACTGTCCAATAAACAAAGATGATCTAATTTCTTAGATAATAATAACTTAATTGTTTTTAATTGAATTAATCAATTAATTCAATATCATTCCAGCAAGAGATGCTGGGTATGATGAGTTTAAGAATCAAGCCAAAACATGTTTCCGCCCGTATTATTGCATCATCCAACCAGATTTGGCTTGAGCACACATACTCTGGGGTGGCCTCCCACCTGAGCAATCAGTCCATCCATTTTGGTCTGCTTATCGGGGACAAGATTATAGAGGAGTCCCTGCAGCACGAGCTCTACTTGGTGGATCACCAGGAGGCTTTCTGAGACCGGCCTGAAATAGATTTGCCCTCACGTGCTGATGGAGAAGATAAGATCTCAAACACAAGCAGTTACAGTTGCACTAAGGAGTCTAGGAGCTCCCTTGGAGATGAGATAATAATCTCAGATGTTCGGGGGGAGTTTGGAGTAGAGTAGTTGCAGTTGGCTGTTAAGCTGGAGGTGTAATACCTACAACAGCTCATTGTTATTGAACCGTAAACTTGAAACTCACAGGACTTTATTTTACCTCTGCAGGGTTAGATGTTGGCCTGCAAGTTAAGGTAATTTCATTACTGATAAATCTGCTGTCTCTTTTTTTTTTATTTATTTATACTTCCTCTCCTTTTCAAATGCAATGACACGTTTCCAAACTTTATTCTAATAAACATGTATGAATAGTAACAAGTTAAATCGACAATGAACCTGAATTAATGTTACAGAAATGCATCAAGAAAATGTTTTCACTACGGCTCAGACTGGAGATGACTAAATGTGCAGGCATGCCCTCTCACCTAACTTTAGGCTCCAGTATGCCCCTACGCCTCTTGGGAAATACCATGCAAACATATACTGTAAATTACCATTTATAATGTGTGTGTAATGCCTAACATGTAGCATGCCGACTGAAGTTCTTTAAAATTCCTTTGGAATTAAAAGAAGACAAATAAAGGCCAAATGTGGGCCTGCTGTTTAAAATGTGTATACGAGCAAAGCTACCGAACCAGAGCATCGGGAGGAATTCCCTCTCCGCATGGGCTCTCTCAACGACCACAGCTCCAGAGAGGATGGGTGCCAAAAGAGCCTGTAGGCACAATTAGCCAACAAAAGGCCCGGCCTCCTCCTCGGTGCTGGCCGAGCCCTCGTAGATTCCCCTACAAACGCAGCAGGGACACCTTTTAATCTCTAGCCCTCTTCACTTTAGACTCTCAGCCTCACCTCTCCCTTAAATTCCAGGGTTTTTCCCTCCTGGGGCTTCTGGCATCTGTTTTGCATGTACCTGCAGCGCACTACCCTGCAATAGATCAGCTTGCAAGGGGAGGAAGGTTGACTCGGTTTCAACCTGACTGGTTTATGGACACACCAAGGGTCGTATAAGTTGACTTCCTGTTGTCTCGGAGTATTTAAATACATATCAAAACACGCTTTTCTTCATGCAATTAAGGCAAAGTCTGTACTGGGTTAAACTAACGAGTGAGTCTTACCAATAAAGTCATCCACAACTGCTTGTAGGATGTGGAAGGTCCTTTTTTCAGCTGATTTTATATCTTAAGCCAGCAAACAGCAGCAGGAATGTATGACATCTGCTGTAGTTAGCAACACACTGGATCATTCAACAAAGGTCAAAGTTATAAATGTATCCCTTTTTATTGATTTATCTTGGTAGGAACGCAACCTTCTGTGCTTTTGTACACGCTATTTTCCCAATTCTGTGAATATAATTTATTGAAAGAGCAGGCGTTCTCAGGATGCAAAACTTGAGACATTTGCACTAAAGATGGATAAATCTGGTGATATTCTATATTTTTCTTAGTCCTCAGCTTTAAAAATTCACTTTTCTCTCCTTATTTTTGTGCCTGCTGAAATGTAAATTCATCTTACACGGCTTTTTAAAATGTTTTTATTGCTCCTTATTAGTAGTTTGTGATGTATTTGGGTTCCTTGTTCCTCTCTAGACTTCTGAACCGCCCGCTGCTTTCAAAGGGGATTAGAGGTGATGACCATTATTCAAGCTCTACCCCGACTTCACCCGCTGATACTGTACTTCAACTACAAAGTATTTTCTTCCTGCTTTAGGCTCTTCTAGATTGTGCCACTTAACCTAGGGCAAAACCCTGACAGGGGTTGGTCCATACGGTAAGCGCGTCATTTCCGGTTAATCTTTCGTGTCCCTGTTGTTGGTAGCGTACTTGAGTTGCTCTTGCTTAACTCAGTTACTGTTGTTATATTCTTGATCACAGCGGCTAACTACCTGCCGTATATCTTAAACCTACACTAGTGTTTCTTTAGCACGTACAACTCTCTCCTTCACTTTCTTTTCTTAGCGATTCTTTTGCTAAATCCACAGTTGTCTACACTACTTCCGGCTCTGCTAGCGTTAGCTTGGCAGCTAGCGATGCCGTCTCGCTCTTCCTTCTCACGTCTTTCCTGCTCGGTGTGTTTCATGTTTAGCTATTCCTCTGCCTCCTTTAGAGATAATGGTACATGTATTAAATGTAGTTTATATTCAGGGCTGGAGGCGAGTTTTAGAGGGTTAGAAGCGCGGCTCCGCACCATGGAAGGTAAACTAGCTACTGTAGCTGTAAACAAGCCCCCTGTAGCCGGTGCGGACCGACCAGAGCTAGCTCCTGTTAGCTGTCCCCCGGCGGGGCCCGAGCAGCCGGGAGACTGGGTGACTGTCCGTGGGAAGTGTAAGCAGAAGCCCACGGTTCACCACCAACCGCTTCCTGTTTCTAACAGGTTCTCCCCACTCAGACACACCCGCTGAGAAGCCAACTCTGGTTATTAGTAGCTCAATTATGAGGTACGTGAGGTTTTCGACACCAGCGACAATAGTCACGTGCATCCCGGGGACAAGAGCGGGCGACATAGAAGCACATTTAAAACTGCTGGCTAAGGCTAAACGTAAATACAGTAAGATTGTTATGCACGTCGGTGGTAATGACACCCGATTGCGTCAATCGGAGTGCACTAAAATTAACGTCGAGTCGGTGTGTCGTTTTTCGAAGACAATGTCGGACTCCGTAGTTTTCTCTGGTCCTCTGCCAAATCTAACGAGTGACGACATGTTTAGCCGCATGTCATCATTCCGTCGCTGGCTGTCACGGTGGTGTCCAGATAATGATGTGGGCTTCGTAGACAATTGGCGGACTTTCTGGGGAACTCCTGGTCTGATTAGGAGTGACGGCATTCATCCTACTTTGGAAGGAGCGGATCTCATATCTAGTAATAATAGTGCATTTATTAGTGGACCTAATCCATGACAACCCGGAGTTGAGGCCAGGAGTCAGAGTTGCAGTCTTACACACTTCTCTGTGCTTCCATCCGGGCAGTCACCCACTCAAATCCCCACTCAAATCCCCATAGTGACTGTGTCTGCCCCACGACCACTAAAATCAATAAAATCAATAGCAAACAGAAGAGGAGTTGGACATAAAAACCTAATAAAAATTAACACCACCACTGCAAAAGTCCAACTAAATAGGAAAATTAAATGTGGACTCTTAAACATCAGGTCTTTGTCATCTAAAGCTGGATTAGTAAATGATTTAATATCAGATAATCAGATTGATTTATTTTGTCTCACTGAAACCTGGCTGAGACATGAAGAATATGTCAGTCTAAATGAATCCACTCCACCTAGTCATATAAATACTCACGTGCCTCGAGGTACAGGCCGAGGTGGTGGAGTTGCAGCCATATTCGACTCAAGCCTATTAATCAATCCTAAACCTAAACTATAACTCTTTTGAAAGCCTTGTTCTTACACTTTCAAACCCAACATGGAAAACAATAAAGCCAATCTTATTTGTTATAGTGTACCGCCCTCCTGGTCCATATTCTGATTTTCTAACCGAATTCTCAGAATGAAAGTTTAGTCCTTAAAACAGATAAAGTAATTATTGTAGGTGACTTTAATGTTCATGTGGACGTTGATAATAACAGCCTTAATATTGCGTTTATCTCATTAGATTCAATTGGATTCAGTCAGAATGTACATGAACCAACTCATTGTTTAAACCACACTCTGGACCTTGTTCTGGCATATGGTGTTGAAATTGAACATTTATTCATTTGTACACAAAATCCTCTCATATCAGACCATTTTTTAATAACTTTTAAAGTCCTGCTACTGGACTGCAAGCCACTAAGCAAAATATCGTACGCTCGATGTCTATCTGATAGTGCTGTAGCTAAATTTAAGGAAGTGATTCCAGCGGCACTTGGTTCATTACCATGTCTCACTATCAATATAACAGAGGACTCCTGTGATAACTTTAGTCCCTCCCAAATTAATCATTTTGTTGATAGTGCTGCAGCCTCACTGCGAATGACACTCAACTATATCGCTCCTCTAAAAAAGAAGATAATTAAACAGAAAGCTCCGTGGCTTAAGCCCCAAACCTGCAAACTTTTTTTTTTTTTTTTATTAAATGAAAACGGAACTTTCTCTTCCTGTAAGAGCTGTGTTACCAGTCACCTCTGTTCAACCGCTGTTTGCAATTATTTCATCATAGAACAATCCAGGATCCAATAACTAATTGTGAATGATAAATAACCTGAAGAGGCTTTTAATACTCACCTCGGAAATAAATTAAACACAGACAAAGAAGAAATATGCAGGGGAATTTCCTCTTTACAGAAGCTTTCTCATTTGCAGCTGTGCGATAACCAGCATGCATGGGTGCATTAGGAGAGGCATACTGAGTTCCAGGTCATGCACATATATTTATTTAAGTAAGAGTCTTGAGGCCTAATCAGGTCATAATTTAAAGAAAATAAAACGACGTCTCAGATGTAGAAAAAGAAAGATAATTAGCCTTTTTAATCATCCCTGTATATAAGGTTAAACACACCATCAATAAAATTAACTAACTACAAATGACTGCCTCCCACATTATTATTAATCTCTACCTTTTTATTATATCACTCGCAGCTGGCTCTAAAACATAAATAAATAAAAATCGGATCCATGTTCAGAATGGATGATCATCATTTATACGTCTTGCCCCAGCTTTGTGAAGTAAAAGAAAAGACTATTTATTTATATGTTGGATTTAAAAGGGACCATGTACAGTTGAAAACATAAATGTTCACAATTTGATCGACTGTGTCACGCTTTTCCCTTCTTTTATTCTTTTAATACAGTACATCTACCTTTCTCTCCATATGGAGGACCTTACCAGTTACCTCATTAATTTATATTTAATTTGACAATCAATAAATAAATCAATGACCTGGAAGAAATTTGTCTGAAGAAAGAAGACGCATTTTCGTGACCTAAAAATGTTCTAAACCGACCAATAAGGATCCCATCTGGTGAGACGCACAAACATAAATAAAGAATAATGGCTGAATAAAGTTGTTGTAAGAGACGAGAGTACGGGACGGAGGTTATCCGCAGAAGGGACAACGTTGAGGCACAATGCGTTGTCAGTGAGCATGTCATCGCGTGTCTCTATGATGCAACTTGTGCACAGATCTCATTTCTGTTTCTCAGAAAGTGGTTTTCAGTGCTTGGTACTTGTGTGCTATGCAAAGATGGCTTCTCACCACCAGACTCGCACACAAACGCTATCTAACAGCTATCTGCGGATGCACCAGTGTTGTATGTCTGCTTAATCTATTGCTTATCAGTGCCTGGTTACTTATGAAAAGCTAAAACACTGCATGCACTGAAAATGTTTTAGTAATTTATATATATTTTTTTATTATTAATTAAAATAGTGTGAGATGCTTTCAAGTGCAAATCAACCAGGTATGATTTTTTTTTTTTTTTTTTTTTCTATTTTTGTTTTTAATTTTTTCGGTGTTCATTTCTGGATTTCATCTTTTAACCTTAATCTCTACAATGATAATTCTTTTAACGGTTTAGAAGTTTAGGATTTTCCACACAGCATGCTTCATTTGCGTTACCGGTGTTGCAGAGAGCCCTGCATCCAAGCGCGGGAGTATTCAAAGACGTATAAATGTAAGGAATGAATGCACGCTGGTGTGCAGAGTTATACAAAATATCCTTCATGCCTTCTAATGAGCCAAAGCCCACCAGAGCATAAAGTATGTAACGGTCTTTAATCAGCTGTATATAACAATTGTCTGCATGTGTGTGCAGTGCATTATAGCAGACAAAGACAAAGTGTCGCGTGCAGCTCATTTAACTTCTACTCTAAAAGAATCATTCTAATTTAGGAGTTTACGGATGTACCAGGTTAATCACTTCCAGAGAATAAAACTCTGTTTTTATGTTTATTCCACTTGAGTTAGCCTTATTTGGGTGCTTTAGTTTAGAACAAAGCTCTTTTATTTGTTCATAAAGTTGTTGCCTCTGCTGTATTGTCATTGATCTGGAAAAGCCTGTACATGGATAACATGCAGCCCCTTCAATCCTTCTAAATCTCTTTCTGTATCAGTCACTGCCAAACGGCTCAATACAAGCGGAGCGCATGAATCTTCATGATGCTGCTTGTGATCACGGCACTCAAACTAAGACGCAGGAGCACAGGAAGCTGGCATGATGTGTCGCATAAATAAATGAGTCCAACAGAAGAAGCCCTCCTGAATAGAGAAAC
>CALSBV010006574.1:0-10823 GCA_943590825.1 Bovichtus diacanthus | reverse complement strand
CGGGCAGGGTCACACCTCCTCTTTTTTGATGTTGCATTGGGGTTCTTGAACCATTCTTTGTCTGGCCCCTCGCCTGAGACCAATTTGCCATGGGAAACCCTACCAGGAGCACTAGGCTCCCGACAACACAGCCCTCAGGTTCATAGGAGCACCCAAACCCCTCCACCACGGTAAGGTGATGGTTCTCGGAGGGGAACAAAGAAGATTTGAAGAGATAATTGGAAGGATTCCTGATGTTATTGCTTTTACTTATTTGTTTTGCAGTGAGTAATTTTGTATGTTTGTATTTTTCTAGATATTGTAGGGACAATCTGCAGGGTAGTCAAGACAGAAAACAGCTACAGCCAAACTTAAAATCATGACAAAGGAAAAGTTGTAGCAGCACTATTAGTTTTTTTTGTTTGTAGCACTGCTATTTCCATTACCCCCTCTTGGTGGAGGCTTTTCTAACACTGTGCACATCTTTCATTTGATGCATGTACATGTGAGTTGTCCCTGCATTAGGATTCAGCAGGACCATTACGCACATTGTAATACCCTGCTCTCGACAGAGAAGCCTTTGTTCATGGCTCCATTGAGTGGTACAGTATGTTACTAGCAGGGACAACTTAATTATTGATGACAAAGAGTAACGGTATAAGTGGGAGCACAATTTATTAACTATGAATAGTGCCAAACGTATATGGAATTAGTGGAAAAGTCTTATTTGAATGTATGCTTCAAAGGGGCTGTGGTTAGTTAAATGGTCTAACCACAGCCCCTTTGAGGTTAGGTTAGTTAAATGGTCCTGGAATCAGTCCACCGAGCCATCACAATGCATCCACAGTCCATCATTTATTTTTCAAACTCTTTGTTAGCCAGCATTTAATCTCATTCATGCTTATTATTGAATCATATCTATGCTTCTCATTTCCATTCAATTTTTTGACTCACCATTCACTCTCCAGATTTCTTTCCTACAATCAGTACTACAGTGCAGTAACCACACTACTTTTAATCTTCCTCGGAGTTTACAGTGACCTATTTATTTAATTTCATCAAATTGATAGCACGTAGGTATATTTGCATTACAAACTGAGCTAATAGACATTCTTGTATTGTCTTGCAATAAATGTGCAAGATGTCGCAGCTTTTTCCGATTAAAAATGAGGCAGTAGTATAAAAGAAAAATATAAAGCTGTACCTTAAAGCCTACCATATAATAAGCGACTACTTTATATTTTAGTAACACATCGTTGTACTGGCTAGTAGGGGCTTATGGATCTTGTGTGTGTTGTTAAATTTGGATTCAACAATAGAAACTTAGTTATTTTCTCAAATATTTTTATTAATCACATAGTTTTGTAGAAAGGCCACACACACACACACAGCAGAAGCATTATTCAGTCACCACAAACCTCAAAATCTAAGTGATCCGGAAACCGCATGTACAGTAAAATTGCTGGGATTCTGTTGTTTGCATGATTTATACTTAAGATAAAGCTCTACACCTTATAAGATACAATATGGTGAAAGTCCTGACATTGCCATGAAGAAACCGCCAATTGGGGACACATTTTTAAGCCCTCCATGCCCTGGTTTAGAATCATGCATCTTTCTTCTTTGCATGCTTTCTCAGCAAACTATGTCAGCCTATCAAAACTAAATGTTTCTTAAAGCTGCAGTGCGGAACTTTTGTCCCCCCCCCCTCTGGCAGTGAAAGTAATTACCATATGGGAGAGACCGTAGTGATCGAAGCTACATTTCTGGAGCGGATGCTCCAGATAAAAAAGAAAGTCTGCGTTCAGAGGAAGGATTAAAGTAAAAACATTTGCATTAGAAGACTTGAAGAGAGCGCTCCAGGGGGCGGGGGAGATGCGGTGAGGCACAAGTGCACCACCACGGGAAAGTGACATCAGACACCACAACTCCGGTATACTGAGAAATACAATTCAATTATATGGAAAAGTCCTGCATTACAGCTGTAAAATATTTTTTGTGAGCTTGAATCCGCCTGGCAAGACAAAATAATAAAATGTACTTGTAATGGGTTTTGACTGAAAAGAAAAAAAAAAAAGAAATCACAATATTTGTCCTTGTCTTTGTCTCTGTATGAATAGTATCCTTGAGTCTATCTCTTGTTGTGTGTGTGTAATCTGGGTTATTTCCACTTTCTTCTTTGAGGTGCAGAGGAGATTATGTGGATCAAATCCAGGGGGCGGAGTGGCCATCGGGAAGTTCGGGATGACACCCGAACAGCTGATCGATTAAAGGTCAAAAGGAAGCCGGTAGTCATGGAGTTTTTATTTTTTCATTTCTGATGTCAGTAGTTACTGTATGGTCCGAGGCCGTGGCTTGGATCAGCCTGGCCTTCACAGCCTCAGACAGCACAAAGCGAAACTCTGTCTGTCAGACTGGGACAATCTAATACTTTCAACATGGAGGGGGGATGTAAGCAGCCCCTTCCAATTTGTACCGATCCTTGTTTTTGTTGGAATCTGATTAGCTCCGTCAACGTGACTGCATTGAAGTTTTCCATTATATATTAAAAAACATTGAGTTTCTGAGTGTGCATGTATGTATGAGCATGTGTAACTCTTTTAGTATTGACTGGCTGTACACGTTTTGGTACAGAAGTTGGCAGTATACTGTGACTTAGTGTTCCAGTTCACAAGGCTTGCCTGGCCTGATCTAGTGCGTACAAACTGAGGAGGCAGGTGTCAGCAAGTCATCCTAGTATCTCTTGAAAGTCTTCAGCATCATCAGATTCTCTTTATACCACAAAAACTGTATTAGTGTTAAAATTGCTGCCAAAATGTTTTAATGTTGTTTGCATAAAAGCCTCTGTCGTGTTCTTTTAATTTGAAATGGAGATCCATAGAAATCAATTCCGGGAAAACTTCTCTTCAAGTAAACGATATTTATTCGATGATGATGATATGATGGACATTACAAAAGTACGCAGCTGCGGTCCGTCCTATTTCACCGTTCCACAGACCACATTAAAGTAGTTACTCTGTCTCACGGATTCACAGGACAAGCCCCGATCTATTGTTTTACAAGATCTTTTATACCCGCCGCCTTTCAGGTATAGTCTTCTCCCATTGGTTGGCTGGGGCCAGGTCCTATTGGCCCCTTGTTGGCACTTAAGCGTGTCCACGCCTCTTAGTGCTTCTCTGCTCCGGTCAGATCTTCAGTCACCCTTTTAAGAAGTGGTGTACCCTTACGTTTTTACAGTTTACAATATTGTATATCATTTCAGTTTATTGGTCATTCTTATGCACAGTCACTTAACAACATTTAACACTTCTAAATATGAGAAGAATAATAAGGCACATAATAGTTAAATATTCATAATACTTCTCAATAAGGATGTAATAAAGGTGCATTGTAACATCTAATATATTGATTTTTATTACACCTCCCAATCTCAAAGTCCTAATTTGGCCTAAATTTCAGTACGTCCCTTCCCAAGTCCGAGCAGTTACACAGTTAACTTGTCCATATTCTTTTTACACTGCATGTTTACATCTCTCCATCTTGTAATTTTACTGTTATTTCTGTTTACTCTGCACACACAGCATCTATTGTGCATGACTGTCCGTCCTGGAAGCGGATCCCTCCTCTGTTGCTCTTCCTGAGGTTTCCTCTTTTTGATAAAGGTTTTTTTGGGTGAATTTTTACCTTACCTGAATCGAGGGTCTAAGCATTGATGCAGTCACGACTTTACAGATTGTAAAGTCCTTTGAGACAAATTTGTGATTTTGGGTTAAATGAATAACATTGGAAATAGATTGACCTTTCAGTCTAAAGAACAAAACTCATTGTCAAAGTTCAGCAGTTACTGGCCAAAGTTGACACGGTGCGGTTAAAAGGAAGACCCAAACGCAGTACACACAGCCAGGTAGTGTTAACAAAAAAGCGAGCTTTAATTAACAAAGCTGAATTCAGGTATAAAACTAAAACTGAAGTGAAATAAAAAGAAACAGGACAATCCAGGTTGGTACAAGGAAACACCAGGATATGCAGGGATACACACAGAAGGAATGACGACACCAGGAAACATAGACGAGGAACCGACAAAGAACAATGGGACACACCCGTATACAGTATATATATATATATATATACACAGACAACTAATCAGAAGAACAGGACACAGCTGGAGGAGGCGGCAAAGACACAAGGGCAGCATGCTGATTAGACACAGGAGGATCAAATCAGGGCAGGACAAACAACCAGAAAAGGCGGGAAAACACACAAAGACAGGAAGTAAAACTAGACATGACACAAGAGGAATGTACTTTACAAAGTAAAACAGGAAACAGAAAACTGAAAGCCAGGATCATGACAAAAGTGAGAAGATGTTGTAAACAATTGTTTTGCATTAGTAGTTAAAATCATCCTGAGGAAGAAAACAAAGAAAGAATAGAGGAACAAGTAGAGGAAGATTAAGAACACAAATGTACTGATGTTAAAACAAAAAAAATGGTTTGTTCTTAGCCTGTGTTCATCCTCATTTTCCCTTTAGAATGGAGCAGTGAGGCTCTTCACAAGAATCCAAATAAAAAAAACATCTGAAATTAATAGTTTTAAAACCTTTAATGTGGATAGGCCTGAATCTATATTACTTCACTTTTATCTCCTTTTGAAAAGAGTAAACTGTAGGTTTCTCGCCTTGGGCTCTACGAGCAGAGCTCTAGTTGAAGACACGTTTGAATGTCTATTAGTCATTTGTGCACTGAGCCCCACAGACAACCTGATGCCTAAGGACATAAGACAGGCAACTCTCATATCCGTTTTTATGCACATTATTATAACCTTTCATGAGCTTGAGCTTTTCCTCAGTACAACAACGACACATACCTGCAGTTAATAAGAGTTCTACTGAACTTCGTTCCTTAGTCCTTGTGTGCTCATATGAACAAAGCCAACATTGTCAACTACTCTCTTGTTAATGCTTGCTAAAACTTGAATTTTGCTGAGCTGTCTGCGACCTTACCATCAGCACTTGCAATCACATTATTTACCAGCTAATTAGACATGAGGCTAAAGCTTTAAGCAGAACACGATGAGATGAAATCCCTCCTTACTTGACCTTGATGTTAGTGAGGTCTGATTTGATAGCTAGCCTAATATGTGGCCAGTAGGGATTATAATGCCAAACAGCAACACAAATTAATGTCAGAAAAAGTCAGGCCATTCATCCGTCTCTCTCGGGTGGAAGCGTTAACCATTAAAAAGATAAACTATGACTGGTGAATGTTCAAGCGCATGGACACAGTAGCCGTCAACTCATCAAACACAATTCAGACTTCATTAGCAGGCAGCAAGCCTTCCTCTGCTCTGCAGCACTAACACTCCCAATGTCATCCCATCCCTCCACCTTCCATCTCAGGTGCATCTTAAACTGTACGATTTAAACATTGCTATCAGCTCAGCGTTGTGGGATTTCCCTCTTTTAAAGGCCCGACACACACACAGACATATTTTTACAGTTCCCTACAGTCACATCTGCCATTCTCTTCTTGGAGTCATTGCACATCTCTGTGCAGACCCTATGAAAGAGAACTGACAATGAAATTTACATGTGGATTAATATGACTGGGGGGTCGCTTTTGTATGGAATACAAGAGATGCTGGTGGTGAATAAAAATGCATGAAAATGCTATCATTAAATATGCCATCCTCTTCCCGCAGGTCCCCGGAGTTGGAGCCTCTGGCATATTCATCTTTTGCTCTCTTTCTCACTGCTCCCAACAAAACTTGTCTGTTGAAAATCATCTAATTCCTCTTTTACCAGCTGGATTTCTGCACAGTTACCAGAATGCTGAAATATTGTAATAATTGTTCTTTCTCTAGCAATGCTGCTGGAAGAATTGCTAGAATAGATAGCTGGATGCCCGTGGGCATGAATCATGAGAAGTACAGTGGCTACTTTATTTTTCAGTTTTCAATGTTGCTGCATGAAATATGTCTTTTCTGTGACTGCCATAGCTGATTAGGCTGAGTTACTGTAAGGAATGCAGCATCAGTGGAACAGCTAGAATATGCAGAGGCATACATAGCTTATGGCTCTTCATACAGAGGGGTAAACAAGTGTAGCTAGCAATGAAATCGATGGTTCACTGAGTAAAGGGTTTGACTCTTGAGGCCCCAACCTGACACCTTTCATTTTATTTCTGAAGCTAATTCACCTTTTTTAAGCTACCTTTTGGTGCCAGGGTACAGGGTACAACGTTGATCGTGTTAAAGAGCTCATAAGACAAAAGAAAAAATAGCTGTAGTTGTGAAGCAGGGGCTATAAATTCTGCAACTGTTTGTGCTTATACCAAACCTGCATATGCCACTCAGCACCTGGGCCTAAGGTTTGGTTCTATTCTACAGCTACCAGGAAGAACATGAATATCTCAGTAACCCCTGCATATTTTTGCTCCAGAAATAATGTTTTAAATACACATTCACGGTCACAAACAAGGTTTTCTGAAGATCAAGATTAAATAATACATTTAGGGGGTGAGTGCAATAATTAAATTGATAAGGAAAATGTGTAATGTTATCTCTTTGAGTAACAGGATTTTCTTTTTGTCTGGGCCTAAGGTGTGGTTCTATAGCCATATCATATCAATAAACCCCTATTTGATATTGCTGTTTTTTAATTACTCAGTATGCAAGGCGACTAAATTGCTGAAGGACACAACAGGCTTTTGGGAACTCTATGACATCACTAAATTTGCTTCAGCTGTTATACAGAAATAAACCTTGTATATGTAATTGTTCAAGCTGAGTAGCAAACATGGGATAGAAAAAAGAACTGTTAGATTATTTCATTACACCAAAAAGATTTCCAACTAACAAACTTAGAAACAAGAGACACGGTTGGCTGCATCATAAGCAAGTTTAAAATGTATGGTACACCAGCAATCCTTCCTGGGTGAAGCAACATTTCTCTAAGTGGAATCTGATGTTTGAAATCAACAGCTGACTAAAATCCCAATACTGTACACTACCAAATACATAAGTATCAGTACAGACTATAAGAAGACACTAAACAAGCAAGGACTTCATGCCCCAAAACTCTGTCGCCCCTCATTATTGACCAAAAAAGAACATACCCAAAAGTTTGTTTTGATTGATTTTGAGTGATGAGACTAAACTGCCAGTGTTTGGACCTATGGATCTGCCGTACGCAGAGCAGGGCCGATGAGAAGGACAACATGCCAACAGTCGTGCATGGCGGTGGGCCCGTCCTGTTGTGGGGGTGTTTTGCTGCTGCAGGAAGTGTTAAACTTGAGCATATGACTCTATTCTATATAAAATAAAAATAAAACAGGCCACTTTGAAGCCCCCAGTGCGTAAATTGAAGCTTGGTTATCATTGGCCTTTTTTACAGGACAATAATCCCAAGCATCCGTCCAAATAAATGAATACTTGCTTCAGGAACTGTTCCTGGAATGGTCATCTCAGTCTCCGGATTTGAATCCCATTGAAAAAAATTGGTTTTAAGAAAGCTTGTGAGACACTACTGGATGCTCGATAAAATTAGTTCGGGCTAGAAAGATCATTATTTGGGTTAAAATAACCATTTGGTTTAGGTCAGTAGCAATAGCAACATTTGGATGCATGCTGGTTGTTATAAAAGGATTCTGGTACCCAAGCAAACTTGTCTCTGAAGCAATATGGATTCTGTGAAAGTATGCCAGGCAGGGGCCATAGGAAATGTAGGCTAAGTCTTCCCTAAATGATTGGTCCCTATATTATTGTCCACCACATATATAGACTATCAGTAGACAATACAAATGACCAATGTTCCCTAAATGTCTCATATGCAGGCTAATTGCTACTGGTAGCGATAGATGATTGTTATGACCAGCGACTCCCACATTAGAGCCTGTAACAACATAAGGCTACTGTATCATAATCAAAGAGTACATTTATTAATCAGAGCACTAATTAGAACCCAGCACTATCGGAGTGCTAAATATAGTTTGAATTCATGACAATTCATGTTCATTCAATTCTCTGTTCACCAGCAGAGGGAGGCTCGTAGAAACAGCTGTTGCAGCATGTCCTGTGGCACGCACCTACTCTCAACAAACAGCGCTGTTCACGGTTCAGAAACAAACACTTGTCACTGGAGTTTTGAATGTTTCCACAGTAATGTTTGGTGTCTCTGCATTACCATCGTTTTTGCTCACAGCTACAGTGTTTTGTAAATCCACAGATCTGTGGTGACTATGAATTGGATTGTTGAGATTGTATTTTTGTGCTCGTTGTCCTAAACGTTGTGTATGCATTTAAGTTGTTCCTTCTAAATTTGATGGAGATAGGTTTGTTTTAATAGTATGTGTGTGAACAGATCAACAATCTCTGTGTAAATGTGTAATCTTTAAATGTAAAACACCTTACACAAATGCAAAAAGTCAAAAAAATATTTTGCACATATAAAACAGATACAAATGCAAATACACAAACAAATTCTAAAATTAAAAATATATCATTCAATTGATTAACAAGTAAATGAAAAGCATTTGTGAATATCTTCCTAACATTTACAACAGGCATTTGTGAATCTCAATTCTACGCTTGTGGATTTGCATTTTACACACACAGAGTTTTGAGACTGCAATTATTATTTTTATTATGTTAATGTGACACAGTGAGTGTGTTTATTTGTTCTCTGTTTATTATCTAGCACACACTTTCATATACATCTCTGCTTGAATATTAAAAGGCAGGAGGATGTTTGGGCTTTATTATCCAGACACTGAGAGCCAGAAAAGTCATTCTTTATATTTAATTTATACTTTCAGGTAGGTCAAAGTCACAAAGTACTTCATATTAGCAGTGTAGCCTATCCTTAACTAACTAACTAACTAACTAACTAACTAACTAAAGAACTAAAGAACTAAAGAACTAATAGGGATACGGATGATGGGCTCCCCAGCTCAGCGCGCTCGGCGGTTCCGGTTCCTGTTTCCAGACTGGGGTTCCTCCTCTCCTCCAGAACAACCGGACGGTTTATGATATAGTTCTGGTGCTGGGTTTATGCAACCATCCAAAGTGGATAGTAACAGTGTTACACACCACATTCTACCCGCATTTGGTGGATGCCAAATTCAAGTTATCAATGATAACTAACAACTGATTACACATATAGAAAATACCGATATATGCTAGTAAATGGACTCGCTGCTTCTTCAGTTAGCCTATCTATCCACTACGAATAAGTGTGTCACTGTGTTACATTAACATAATAAAAGGATGAATGCACATTACTTATCGTTGATTATCAAAAACAAACAAAAAACCATGCTCTTACTCTGAAATGCGGTAATTTTCGTCATCAACAGGCAATCACATGCTAACCAAAAATGGGCAAGTGGATTTTCGTTCTAACTGGCAAAAAGTTTGTCTCAAAACTGTTTGTGTAAAATGCAAATCCACAAGCGTAAAACTGAGATCCACAAATGCCTTTTCGATCCACAAATAAAAAGTGGATTCACAAACGTCTGTTCGAGAGCATTAAACGTCAGGAAGATATTCACAAATGCTTTTCATTTAGTTGTAAATCAATTTAATGTATTGACAGATTTTTTATTTTATTTGTGGAATTTATTTGAGCATTTGCAGATCCGTTTTATATTTGCAAAATATTTTTTTTGTGTTTATGGAAGGGGATTTACAATCACAGATTACACATTTACACACGGATTGTTCTGTGTTCACACAAATAACCTATCTCCATAAAATTCTAAATGTACGATAATTCTTTGCGTCTACGTTGTTGTATAACGCCAAACATTTAGCTCCCGTTGCTGTGTGTTATTGTTGGCCAACCAGTGCATTCTATTGCTGTTATTAATATATTAACATAATAACGTTGTCCTCTGTGGTCATTAAAACCAGCATGAGAGTTGGTCAAATATTAGTCTTCCCTTTCCTGAGCCTCTCCCGCAGGTAAACTGGGGGAGGCTTGTACAACAATTCTATGTAGGCTCAAATAAAAGATAGGAAGTTTCTTGTTCAAAATGAATCGTCTGAATGTGCTCTGTGCATCGAAGAGGCAGGAAGCAGGCTGATATTGTGGATTAAGCAGGGTACTCGGGATTAATTCCACATGTAGAGATCAGATTGTTGGCCACCAGTCGTCCGCCGCAGCTGTGTTATCTGTTGTTCTCGACATAACTGTTACTGATCCTCAGACTGACCAGCACACTATTTGTGTGAGCGATTGTCCATGAGTGTAATGATTATCCATAAGCCATGGCTTGATGTGTGGAGTTAAGCAGGATTGTCAAATAATCAATTTCACACCAGTGACTTACTTTTTGCCCAACAGCCGTGCTATTCCCATTGGGATTTGTCTCTGATTTCTTCAATTGATCCAGGGGATTTTATAGACACATAGGCATGGCTGCAGTTGCATTTTGCTGAACTTGGCCGGGCTGCTTACTGATTTCTTTCATGCATATTTATCTACTGAGATGGCTGTGTTTTTCAAATCAGAGTGATACTAATATTGCATCAATAATCTATCTGCTGATCTCACAAATTAACAGTTTGATAGACACCAGCAGAGTAAGTGGAGAGTGTGAAGGGAACGCAAAGGCCCAATTAAAACCAATAACATCATATTATTTCCATATAAATAACAACTGTTTTGCTACTATCACCAATTCATATGACACAATAGTGATTCAGTCTCATGAAAGCTCTACATTTGATGTTCTCATGGTTTCTGGTACAATTCTTTATTACAATTCAGATAATGTGTTGTCATTCTTTCATTAGTTTAAGAACCCCAATGCAACATCAAAAAAGAGGAGGTGTGACCCTGCCCG
>CALSBV010006569.1:0-12735 GCA_943590825.1 Bovichtus diacanthus | reverse complement strand
ATATATAGATATATATAGATATATATAGATATATATAGATATATATAGATATATATATATAGAGAGAGAGAGAGATATATATAGAGAGAGAGAGATATATAGAGAGAGAGAGAGATTTTTTTTATTTACTTAATTTGTTTACCTAAATAATTTATTTTTTCTTTATTTTTTTCACTGATAAAATATTAATGTTAATTAACAAATAGTAATTCCATCGCTCAGATTGCACAAAAAGTAGTGAAATTATGTTACAGTGAGACTGTGAGAAATGCATATTCTACTGTTCTGATTGCGCACAAAAAAGTTTACTTTATTTTATGCATATGGCGGTGCTTTTTTTTTTTTTTTTTTTTAATACTATGACAGTTTTCATTAAATTAGATTTAAAACATTTAAAATAAAAGTCACAGGGTGCGGTTGAATATAATAATTTTCGGGTTTTGTTACGTTGTTAGCTCATTAAAGATGGCAAGTGCAGAGCTTATGCCTTCAATGTTGTGTCAATGTTTGTGTCAAATCCCTGTGGTATCGAATTTTTATATTTTTATCCAAATATACTATCAAAGTTAGAAATTACATTATTGTCACAACACATTGTGTACAAGGCAGTTCAAAATCCATAAAACTTAATAGTGTTACCAGACAAATGAAGCAGCTCCACGTACCACAGAGCAGGGTGTTAAGAGTGCTGCTGGCTCTGTTGTCTCGAAGTCTGTGTTTTTGGTTAGATCCCTGAAATAAGGTCTATGGTTAATACGAGTTTAAGAGATTTTAATGTTCCTTTCCTCTCAATAAAATCAGTGAGTAAATACCACACTCATGAATTTTTAAGCTTTTACACTTCTTAAAGAAATTAGATTACTACTCACACCGAACACTAGTCTGCATTTAGCTTCGTGGTGGTGACGCGAGTTATGCGACCTCGGTGTAGTTTGTTTATAGCCTAACATTAGCTTTTACTTCTGGTGATTGAACTCACGACTCGAAAAATCATAAAAGTGATGTACATTTGTGAAAATTATCTTGCTGAACAAAACCTGTAAGTATCATAAACTTTTGTTTGCCACAGAGTTTATTTTCTGCTATAATCCAATGGAAAAATCCCAATGGCTTTTTAACTCCCAGGATTGGCCTACAAAAACACAGCATCCCTGCAGCACTATACAGCCTTGCCTTCATAAACGAACACTATCTTTCTGTGAATACCACTGAAGGGCCTTCCTCTTCATTATGAAGTGTTATCTCAGACATCAGGTATATGCTTGTCAGGGCAGAAGTGGGCCTTGGCCTACAGATCAGCACTAATTGGGTCTCCACTCAAGAACAGAAATGAACATGTCAGTCGTCAGAGAGGGGAATGTCACAAAGGGTTTTTCAGTTTTGTATAGTCACCTTATTCACCATGGCTGATTCTTCCTGCAACAACACTGGCTCATTTAAAAAGGCAGACAGACTTTAGTCAAGAGCAAGATATCTCAACAACTATTGGCCAGACAGAAATTGTATTTTTAAAGTCATGGTTCCATTCGATGATTCCCAACGATTTGGGTTGAAATGGAGACCTTTGCTAGTGCTGTCATCATGAAAAGGTAACTCTAAATCTAATGGTCACACTGGCATGAAACTCACTAAACAAGCACTGATTCGAGTTCCAGAGAGAACAAACAGTGGCCAGAGTTTCGCTGCACAGTGGTTTATATGAACTCTGGAAGGTTTTCTGTACACTGCTACCGAAGTCTATTATTTCTATCCCTTTTATACAGGAGAGATGCATACGACATGGGTTTACTGAATGTGTGCTCACCCCCCTCATCACACAGCTGTCACAGGTTAATGAACGATTGTTGCCGTTAGTCTGCCACGTAGTTTCATACACTACCTCAGAACAATACTGAATTAAAATCACATCCTAACCAAATAAAGTTACCTATCAGTTTCACTTCTTTGCTTCTGTCCATAAATGAAGAGAAGCCTGCTATCTCTCTTGCCCACACATGTGCGCTCTCTTTCTCTCTGTCAGTTAAATGACTTTAAGGCCTCAATATTACTGAATTGAGTTTCCATCTCTAATAGAGATGCCAGTTCAGCAAAGCCGGGAGCATCTGACCTGATTTCAACCCTGGTTGCAAAGGACAAAGACAAACAATCCTGACTAGCATTCATCCGAGTTTGGACCCCAGCATGAACAGAATCCGCAGCTTATTTGGAAAGAATAAGAAACAGCAATAATGCAGAGAAGTTCATGGTATCATGAATAATCCGAAACATAACATTTCTAGAATACAGGGCAAAATTAAAAGAAGTATCATTAAAATCACGTGATACTTGATCAAAGGTTAGGTAAACATGGCAGAATGTGACCAAGCACACAGTGTCAACTTTTAGAATTTGACCTTCTCACTCAGGGTCTAAATTCATAAGCCAGGTATTGAGTTTCCACACCCAAAACCTATGACACCATTCAGTGCTGTTCAAAAATTGTAATATTTACTATAGGAGAACAACGTGATGATTTTCTGAGTGATGGCTAGATTGAAAAGTGGCTGATGGTACGGTGTCTATGTATTGATTACACCTGATAACTATTTTAAAACAACACAGAAAACGGTGTATGCCGCTGGATCTGATAGCAAAAGTTACTTATTCAAAGTATGGTGAATAGTAAATACGTCACGTTTGCCTGGTAATGTTCTCCGAAGTGTAAATGTATGATCGCATTCTACTATTAAAAATGCCAACATAATACAAGTATTGTTTAGTTATTTAGCTCAACATTTCTGTTATGGATTAATCAGACTGGTGTTAGACAAGAGCAACTTAACGTGATACAATCCTTTATTTATGGCGCTATGTTGCGCAATATTGTCAATAAATAAATACAAATATTTATGACAAATATGCATTAGTGGACGTTACTGGTGTGACAGTGGCATACCACTTTTAAGCGGCACCTGCCGTTAGGGAACGGCACATACCAGTGGAACAGCAGCGGCAGACCACTCCAGGGATCGGCACTCTGCTGAAGCATCGCAGCAGCGTGCCATCAGACACCTTTCAATCTCGCCGCTACTGGATTTTCTTACACCAGTAATTCTAATTCTCCAAGCATCAATCAACAAGTCACTTTTTAATTATTTCAAACTAAATTCACTGTGATCCATGCATACACACAGCGGCAATAGTTGGCTTCACTCAGTCCATAAAAACATCAACACGGAGTTGTAAACTGCAATCACGCTCGATGAGATTTCAGCTAACGTTACAGCAGCTATAATCTTAAAACGTTAGGCAGAGCTACTGCTCACGGTGTGTTGCAAATTATCTGATTATAGCGGGCAGCCAGCGCCTAAAGCATCCAACCTGGAGTCCGCAGCTCAACGACACAGCTCCAAAACACTGTCGTTTCCTAAGATTTACACTGATTTACACTGATTTACACAGATGACAATATGGTGCACTACAACAAATGAAACAGTAATTAAAAATGAAAGCATATTTTTACACCTCAGTGTCATCATACCAAAGTGTCCTTACTTGAAGAACAAGGTTATCTGGCAGGCAGCAGAAAAGAAATAGGGAACAGTTTATTTCTACAGCCAGCAGATCGTAGGGGATTCCAGCTAGCATGCTAAATGTTAGCTTAGCTCTGTAAAGCAACAGTGTCACCAGACTGCCGCTAATGCTAGCATAGCTAACGCCAGCTTTCAGTCTAACCTGCACCAATGAACCAACCAGTGACCTGGACCTTCTTTATGTTCTATTCCCCCTATTATGCTGGCATACCTTTACACACATGTTGCCCAGTCGATAAGGGAGTACAAACCCCAGTCCCGTAAACATTGGGATAACTGGGACCCGTAATAACGTTACAGCTAGCTGCTGAGGCTACGACAGCTAACTACTAACTGGACTCTGCAGAGAAAACGGACTTCAACTTTGAGACAGTGTCACAACATATGAAATATGTCAGTGATTTCGGACTTACCAGTATTCGCTCTCAACAGACAACAACCCGACAAAGAAACGGAGGATAACAAGCTTCAGCGTTTAGAGTTAGAAGTGAACTTCAGCACATCGCTTCTCAGTACGCCATCTTGGATCTGCTGGATCTCTAGACTCAACCAAATGTAGCATACCAGGGGAGGTTTTCAATTTAACCCCCCCCAAAATGATGTATCTAAAGTTTGTTTATACATACCACAATCAAAAAGAAGACAGGGTATTCTCTGCTACCCGGGAAAGATTGAAGGATGTCAGTGGTAATGTTGACACTTCTTCTCTACCCGCATATTACTGATGGATAACCCCTGAAGCCACAGTGGCCACAGTCACAGCCCCACTGAAGTGTTTTCAGTCTTACAGATGTGCAGTGCAAAAAAGCTCCATAGACTTTTGAAAGATTAGTGAGTCATCATATCACCTGAATATGTAAACTTCAGTCTATCAATGGTCACCAATGGTCTTTGCCGTCAGCTGTGAATGGTTGTGCTTGCTGTGAGCAGTTTGGTCTGTTTTTATCAAATATATATTTTTTTAATTCATAAAATAAATAAATCTCGAATTGTTTCTTTGCCAATATAAAAAATACACAGGGTTAACAAATGTCATTTTTGCATATTTATTAGAGATAAGTTGGTTGTATACATTATACAATTTTGAATATGCTTCACTAACTTTGTTGGTAATAAAGAATAAAATAAATGTTCAATTAATATTTTTAAGTGAGCTAGCTACGAGGAGTTGCAGGACTATCTAATCTGATCTGAAGGCACTGAATGCTTTGTGCTAAGTGACTTGAAGACTGTGGACAGATGTACTGACAGTCCCGCCATGTCAGGGAATTCCACTGGTTTGCTTCTGGTGGTCCCTGTTGAGTTATAGGTGTTCTTCCTGGCTCTTCCTCCATTGTGTGTGCCCCCGTGGACATGCTGCAAACCTCTCTCTCTCTCTCTCCTCACTGACAGAGGCTGGGTCCTCACCTCTGATTCTATATGTTCTAAGAGTGTTAAAAAAACAAAAATATTAGTCTGTATGAGTATATGAGTGGAGTTTGAAAGACATGGGTGTTAACCTGGCAGGGAGGGTCTAACCAAAAATGCTGCAGAGTTGCATTTTGGGATCAAAAGTCTGGATATTTCCCAATTTTACAGAATTGCAGTACCAAATTAATTGAGTGCCCCTTTTAGGAAATTGGGAGGAGCTGTTGAACAACGATCAGCTGTGACAGTCTGAGTGTTGATACTCTAACTCATCGGGCTACTGATTTATTCATGGCTGACACAGGAGGAGACTTGATGATGGATACGCTTTTAAACCAAAAGAGTGAACTTCATGTCGTGCTATGCATATCTACATATGTTTACAGTTGATCTTTAGAGAGTCCTGCAGGCCTGTGGAATGTTCTAAATATACAAACATGACAGCTGTATTATGCTGAAATTGCATGTCTGTCATGAGAAGCAGTTGCAGTGGTCTTGCTTCAACCTAAGACTGCTGAAATTCTCTACTTTTTATTACATTTATGTACAGACATCATAGTCAAATAGTTAAGATGGTCCATCAGCGGCACAGAGAGACATGCTCCAGACGATGGGATGTGACAGGTACTGTGTGTTGACATGGCTACAGAAGTCATGCAGCCAGGTGTGTTGATATTAAATGTGTCCGCTACCTGCCTGTTTGACTCAGGTGAACAGTATGTACACAGACAGCTGAGGTCCGTAGCATTGTGGGGTCATTTATTGATACAGTAGGGCAGGGTTTAGGATTGAAGCAGTGGTGGACTCAGGCAGTCTGAGGGGCAGGGCACCAGCACACAGTTCTCTAACATGTAGGCCAGCCTATCAGGCACTGCATTGCATATTAAGGGCCATCAGAGCATTGGTTCTCTGCCCGAACGCAATTGAGGCCGACCTGACCTGACGAGTCGCGTTTGGTCGGGCCACTGTTGTTATAGTATCTGACTTTGGGCTGTGCTGTACATTCAGTAGGAGAGAGCGCATGTCAGAGATGGTGTTACAGTTGTGTTACAGTCATGCCCGAACATAGCTCGAGCGCCCATTGTTGCACTGCAGAGGCCACCCTTGATCCAAGCCAGTCAGTGAAGACAAGCAGGCTTAGAGACAGCATCTGCGATGGGCTCTGGCTAGTGTTCTTCAGTGCCTTTGTTCACACATCAGTTGAGTGGAAAAACACACCTGTAAACCAGTAATTTCATTTGTAAAATGTAAATAGATGTATAGAAATAATCAGTTGCACACAGAAGGTAAACTTACTTAGTTCTGCTTGAGCAGTTGTGAAAAAACATCAGTACAAGAGATATCAGCAAGACAAACTTGACCCAACTCCTGATGTTTTACTGAAAACATATTTTTAGGCCAAATAGAAATGTGGAGAACCAAATATGTGATCTATATGGCTGCTGGGGAAAAAGAGAGGACATTCTGCTCGTGACTGTAAAACGGCTCCCTCTGGTGGTCACTGCTCAGAGCTGCACGCAGCCTCACCTGTGGACCTCTGTAGGGAAAATTAATGAGAACTCCCACTGAATCCCACACATCAGTCACAGCACGTTAGTGTTTTGAATTATCTTTATTAAGTAAACTCTACACTTTCAGTATTGCTTTTATCTTTTTTTATTATTTTTTTTAATTAATTCTTTTCACTCTAAATTAGAACCTTTTGCAATCAGCACATATAGAACTTTTCAATCAAGCTACACTTTTTGAGGAATACAAAAATATCACAGTACATTTTCTACTAAGTCACCTTCACCTGTGAGGTCCAGAGCCAATCAGAGAGGCGGGTTCAGAAGCACAGCAGCTGCCTGGACAGAGATGGAAAGTCTACACGTCTCAAAGTAACAGCACCATGTCTGTGAGCTAACCTCACTAACGAAAGGGGCCACTCCGCACACTTCTGGGTGAGGGCTTGGACTCGTGCATTAAACAGCTCAGCGAAGCAGGGCAATCCAGAGCCAAACCATGGCTGTGTCTCATTTCAGGGGCCACAGTGTTGAAGCCATGGTCTCAGAAGGAGGACAAGTGAGCTGTGGTGTACTGTCCCTGTGTGAGAGTCTCTAGAGGAGAATCACAGCTCTAGCCTCTCAGAGACAAGTGAGCAGCACAGTCAATGGTGGGATACTAAAGACCTCAAGGAGCCTACAGATTCAAGCAGATGCAATTGTGAGCTGCACTGAAAACATTAGCATATATTCAGCTTTGTGTGAACTACGCATTAGTAGAAAGCCATAAAATGAGACACAGCCACTATATTATCCACTGTGTGTGACAACCCCAGGTGCTTCACATAAAAGCTTACAAACCAACTACTTAGATCCCAACCATTTTTTCTCTCCAATGAAACTAAACCATACTCTTTCAAAACACACACAGCATAAATGTGTGAGTTTGTGTTGGAGTATGGCTGGAATAACTTCATTACTGTGACAGCCAACCAATCAAAGTTGTAGATTTACAGTATCAGCAATGTTTTCAAACTATGTGTGCACAGCTGCGCCCCTACACTTTTTAATGTGAAGTATCTGGGACTGTCTGCATTTGAACAAGTTAGTGGATGCTGAAAAGAAGGGCTGGGTATGGAACCTCAACGCACAGATTTATTTTTATTTAAGTTTATTAAGTTTTTTTTTTTTCCAGTTTATTTTACGGTGTTTTATTTTAGCGGAAATATTGTACAGTTTTTTGTATGAAGACACTTTACAGATTGTCAAATTCAATGTGGAAGAAGAAGGTATTGAGAAAAAAAAGAAAATGAATACATTGAAATTGATACCCAGCCCTACTGACAAGTCAAGACAAGAGACCGAGCCGACCGAGATGTTGTGGCTGTTGGACATCGGCCCTGCTTGGCTCAGCAGTGGTTATGTGGCATCTGGTTTTGGTCTGGAGCTGTTTTTATGTCACTTCTCAGTCAGGCTGAAATGTAAATATGGATCCACACAACAACAGCACCTTTAACATTCTCTCATTCTCTTCCTGTTCCTCTCTGAATACATGTCATATTCTATACAAAGTATCAAAAAAGATTAAACAAAATACTGAAAAATCGTCACCCGTACTCACAATATAATTTCATATTAAACCTTGTTTCCTTGCAAATCTTCCTTTTCTCCCACACTGCAAAGATTCAGATCCATAGTGACAAGCTTCATGTGACTGAGGCCTCACAGCACCTACCACTCTGGACAGGAATGTTGCAGCATGAAAATGTGCCACACTCAGGGGTTTCATTCAAGAAAAAACTAAACAAATCTCCAAATAGGAGGATGGAGGGTGAGAGACCCCTGTCAATGTCTTCAGTTAAGGGGAAATGGAAGAGACGAGTAAGATGAAGAAAGGAAGGAGTACACTTTAATTCCACAGTTACACAAACATGAACCATGATAAAACGGGAGTGAGGAGTCAGTCAAGAACAGAGAGGAGCAGGAGGGTGAGCTGGCTCCTCCTCTGAGCTCCGGGTGGACGAACACACATAAAAAAGGAAGTCTCTGTGGGTCGGGGCACGGGAGCTGATTGTACTGCCTGTGTGCAGAGTTTGTTTGAGTCCACAAATTGCAGAGAGCAGGCTCCCTGACAGAACCACAGAGCATGAATGAAGCCCGCTCAGTGCAGTGGCAGTAGCAATGCTGGAGGCTGAGTGGGCTCAGCACACTCTCCCTGTGGGCGTGCTCCTCAGGGGGAGAAGGTTGCCATCTCCAGGGAGATGCGCTGCCACAGCTCCTTGGTCTGCTTGCCTCTCTTCAGGTTCTGCAGCACGTCGTTAAACTGCATCATACCTACGGGAGTCAGGCAGAAAGCACCTCGAGCGCTGCGGATGATGTTGACAAAGTCATCGTAGTCGGCAGGCGTCAGGTGGATGAGCCGGTGGTGAATGTACTGCAGAGAGAGAGAGGCAGGTTTGATTCTGCAGGCAGTCAGGATTGACAATTCAGAGAGCAAAGAGCACTGAAATGGAGTCAATCATGTTTTAGAATGAATCCAACATGGCAGCTCATTCATTCTAATGAGAGCTGTTCAATCAGCTCATAACCTGCAAATGTTACTCCCAGGGAGCAGATAATCATTATTATTATGAATATCTTGATACAGATTTGTTGACATTTAAACATAGGTTAGATCTAATAATTCAAATTGTGATAATTCAAAGAGAATGTTTTGGAGGTCTGATTAAGAATGTCATCTCATCTCCCTTTGCCAGAGCCAGAAAAATGGAAGTGTAGATGAAATTTTTACGACATAGCAACTCTTATATCCACGTATTTTATTGAATCCGTGTAACAAACTTTGAGTAAATTGCGAAGTGAAAATCAGTTGCAGGGAAGATTCCTCAGTCACTGCTAATAGATGCTGTACCAAATGTCGTTTTTTTTTTTTTTTTTTACATTCAAAGCTTCCATTGAGGTTTTCCAATAAAGCTTCAAATATCTGTTGTCATATTTTATGTCAGCACCCTAAAATTAAATAAAAATCCTCAATATGAATAAAGTGATTAATCGTAATAATTAGTAGTTTTTTTATGAGATACATTTTCTTCACAGTTTTTTGAGTGTAGTGAACATTTAGTTTTGAGGCTAAACACCAATAAAATATGAATTGAGGCAGAATATTTGGTTGGATAAAAACATGTTAATTCTTCTTTCAATAAAAGTTGACTTTTGGACTTAATCACTCTCTGGAGTTATTGGAAATGTTCGGATCGCACGAGTCAGAAACAATCCTACGCAGCACCACTGGAATCTAAATCTACTAATAATATTAAACACAATGTTGCGCAGCATTCAAATGTTGATTTAGAATTTGAATGCCAACCTTATGAATGAAGCTTCGAATTCTTCGGTACAGCCCTAATACGTCAGAGCAAAGTCCGCCTCAACACCTATTCAGTCAGACTAACGGCTGTTTAAACCAGGAGTCTCTGTTCACTAATGTTTGTGGGCCGATTCTGCTGCAGATCAAACTCCCACAGCAGTCTGTCCATCTGTGAATGCAGCTGGAGCTGCAGCGTACCTGCAGGTAGGCCTGTTGGCAGCGCTGGACAAGCTGGTGGAAAGCAGGTGTTCGGAGGTGGGCGTGGATGTGGGCGGGGTTAAGCCTCTGCAGCGCCTCCATGATAATCTCCTGCAGCACGAATGGACTGAGGACTCCTTTTGCTGCTCCGACACAGAACTGGTACACATAGTTGACTCCTGTAAGGATGGACAGACAGAGAAGACGATTGGATATGTAGAGATGGGAAAAGAGGAAGTGACAGACGAGGAAGGAGACCGTTTCTGAAGTGTACTTTGTGTGAGTTAATTAAGATTTAAATTGAATTTAGGCAGTATTCTGAAGTGTCAAATAAGAGTCATAGTATAAAGACAGCTTGAGTACATACATTCAGTGTGTGCCAATATTGCTTATTTACACAGTCATGTTCAGTTGGAATGGAAAGACTCCTGCTGCTCTTCTGCATTTAAGATCTCTTTCCTGAAATTAGTATTGGTTTGCATCAGTGTATCAGTCCTACACTGTGAACACCATCACACATCCTTATAGCTGAGAGTTTAAATGTTACCTCATCATCATTGTTTCATGTCTAATTCAATGTCTTGCTATAAATAGCTGCTGGCTCTTTTTGTCTCCACCATTAAAGTGATACTGCAATGATAATGAGTGTTTATGAAAACAATGCTGCGTCCAGTCCACAGTGTGTGGTAAAGAAAGGCCTCTGCCTTTAAAAAACTAAAATAAAAATGCTTTATGGTCATACTGACAGGCATTACAACTGTTCTTTTGTTCATCGTCATTATAGTTTGTCTGTTACTACCTGCAGCCGGCAGAGACCTTCTAGTTGTGTCACTGGTGTGTGCTTCCAACTAGTTAACTAACCAATAAATTCCTGGATCAGCCACTCAACTCATCCCTTCATTATTGTCCATTCATGCATTTTCAGGCTCACCTAGCCTGGCAGCCAGTCCCAGTAGCCATTTGACATCCTCAGTGTAAGGCGGGCTCCTGGAGAAGTTGTTGGGGTGGTCATTGTGAGCCCTCCTGCCCAGCATCTCCAGCGCCAGCATACCTTCACACAAAAGGACAGTAGAGATCACATTCATGAAGTTAACCATTGCACATCGGTCAAATATAATCACAGGACACAAAGTCCTCACCAACTCTGTAGGCAGAATGCAAGTAGTGCAGGCCCTGTTGGCTGATAGGCTGGCTGTGCTGCTCGTCCTCTGCTGGGAAAGGAGTGCTGAGCAGTGAGCCGGGCTGGGAGGAGAGGGAAGGCAGAGATGTTCCCTGGATGGTGGGGCCCGAGTGGACGCTGCCTACTGTAAAACATGACATGCACACCCGGCTGTTAAGCATACATACATATTACCCACCTCACTGTACCAGAAGCTTTACTGACGTACAATGGAGGCAAGAACATTGATCAGTGCTGGATTGAAACACACACATTGACCTGCTACAGTGGTGCTGAGGGGCAGGCCAGTCTCAGCGTGGTATGGATGGACGGCGATCTGAGTCATGGACGGTACGGGGACACCAGGGAAGGTCACAGCCGTGGCTGCCATAGGTGGCTGGGGGCCAGTGGCCACTGAGAACGGGTACTGGGCTCCAATAAAGGCCGGGTGCATTCCCTACGGACGGACACACACGGACGGTGACAGAGACAGACAGACAGACAGACAGACAGAGACACACAGACACAGACACACACACACACACACACACACACACACACACACACACACACACACACACTTGAAGAATGACTTAATGATGACTTCTTTACAAAAAATAGATTGTTAATGTTCTGTTGACTGATTGATTCATTGAATAATCATTTCAAATCTAATAAGAAACTCAGCAGCATTACATCTCTTCTCTTTTTCCACCTCAGCTAAGTATTATAAGTATTTTTGCAATAATTGGAGCTTTTTGGAAATTTCTATTTATTTTCTTTCTTTTTTTCTTTCAAAAATAAAAATAATTTAGAACTTATTCTTTTAACAGTAGAGTGACTTTGGCATTCTGAAACATTTCAGGTACACTGATGGCCTGCAGCCATTTATGTAGTTTTGAAGAGCACATCAAAATTGTACTTTAACATTTGCAGCTTCTTAGATATTTCTTAATAAAAAGAAATTCAACAAAAAGCCCAATGGTTGTATGAAGGAGTTCTGACCTGTGGATATGCAGCCCCAGCTACAGGGAAGACGGTGGGCCGGGGGACATGCTGCAGAGGGTGTCCCAGGTACTGGGGGGTGCAGACGGTGGGGAGATGGGCCTGAATGGTGGTGTAGGGGTGGAGACCCTGGCTGTGAGGGTGAGCCATGGCCTGCCCGGGCATGGCGTGAGACTGGTAGATGGTAGAGCCCACAGAGATGACGGGGACGACGGCTGCGGCAGTGACAGAGGCTGTGACTGTTGCCACCCCAGCCGATTCCATGTTGGCTCCGGTGTCAATAACAACACAACTGGACTCTAGGGACCTCCTGCCCGAGCCACCGTTGGCCCCACAACGCCCAGATGTCTCCCGATGCTGGCCTGAGCCCCCGCCCAATGACTGCTCATACAGCCAGTACCACTGGTGAGCCACCTCAAACAGAACCTCAGGGTACACACCTCCACCCTTGGCTGCTTCCTCTACTGCCATACAGGCCTTCTCCAGCATGACATTGTCCTGGAGGGAGACAGGGACAGAGCGGAATGGTGAGATATATATATA
>CALSBV010006414.1:5635-16021 GCA_943590825.1 Bovichtus diacanthus | reverse complement strand
GATGAATCACTACTTTGACCCACACTACTGCATCATATTAACCTTTTTAAAAACAAAACCCACCAATGCACAATGAGAAACATATGGGCTGCCAGTTGTACTAACATAAAATGTTCATTTTGAACGGCAGATATCAGTATCCTACCAATTTAAGCTTACATGCTTGAAGTGGTGATGGAAAAATACTGTTTAAACTGAAGTCAACTAAAGGACAAGAGAGGTGGGAGGACGAGAGTTCAAGAGGGGATGAACTCAAGCCAACTGGAGGACATAAGCCAGAGAGAACCGCCTGCCATATAGGAGATATACCAACGAAAGGATTCGAAATAGATTCCTTGTTTAGATAACAGAGTTATGTACGTTGTCTGTGTTTAAGGTGTCGAGTAACTGTTTTCTCTAGTAAAGATGACCTTTGGGCAGACCTACAATGTATAAAAAAGCAGGCCACTCTCAGAGTCATTGAGCAGCATAGCAGCTTTACAACCTGCATGTAAGAGTTTAAGCGTCTCTGTTTTGAGATAACTCCACTCCTTATTGCAATAATAAAGAGACTTTGTTTGAACTTTGAAGACGGTGTCGGCTGAGAATATTTTCTCTAACATGAAGTAATACAAATAATTTAAATGGCTTCCATTTTCTTCAGTACAATTTTCACAGTTATACTGTACATGTGTCCACATAAACCACTTTCCTGATAGCTCTTGCACAATAGTGTTTGTGAAAGATCTTGAACCGATTGTAAATTCAATTAAATCAATCAAATAATCATGTATTAGAATGTCTCAAAAAAGTTTGCACTTAAAAATAATGGATAGATAGATACTTTATTGATCCAGAGGGAAATGTAGGCATCCAGTAGCTTAAAAGACATGACATTACATATCACATATCTGCTACTGTCACCAGGGAGTCCAGCTCTGTGCCCACTACAGAGCCAGCCCTCCTCACCAGTCTGTCCAGCCGCCCTACGTCCCTCTTCTTGCTGCTTCCTCCCCAACACACCACAGCATAGAAGAGAACACTGGCCGCCACAGACTGGTAGAACATTAACAGCAGTTTTTTGCAGATTTTGAAGGACCTCAGCCTTCTCATAAAGTACAGACGACTCTGCCCTTTCTTGTGAAGAGTGTCCATATTTGCAGTCCAGTCCAGCTTGTCGTCCATCTGCAGCCCCAGATATTTGTAGGTCCTGACCAGCTCCACATCGACCCCCTCGATGGACACCGGTTACAGCTGCAACAGCTGGAGAATCAAACCTGTTGTAGAACAGGTAGAGCTGGTTTGCTCTCAGAGCGTCCCACTCTGCTGTGTTGCTGGCCTTCTTCTTGCAGCCTGTGATAGTTTTCATGCCGTCCCAGACCTCCCTCATGTTGTTGTCCTGCAGCTTCTGTTCTACTTTCCTTCTATATTCCTCATTTGCCTCTCTCAGTCGAACCTTGAGTTCCCCATGCACGCGCATCAGCTCTTCCCGGTCTCCCTCCTTGACATTGCTGATAATCCAGGGCTTGTTGTTAGGGAAGAAGCGTACAGTTTTTATGGGAACCACAACATCCATACAGACGTTCAGGTAGTCAGTGTTGCAGTGTGTCACCCCCTTAATGTCCTCACCATGTGGCTCTTGCAGGACACTCCAGTCAATAGACACAAAACAGTCTCTCAGAGCCTCCTCTGCCTCCAGAGACCACTTCCTAAAGGAACGTGTGGTTGTAGGTTGTGTCTGGATCCTTGGTTTGTATTGTGGTTTCAGCAGCACTAGGCTGTGATCAGACTTCCCCAGTGGGGGCTGGGGGCAAGCATTCTCCACATATAGGCGGTCTAATGTCCTGTTCTTCCTGATGGTGCAGCTTACAAACTGATGAAAGTCTGGTAGTGTGGAGTATAGTGTTGCATGATTGAAGTCTCCTGAGATGGCAATGACTGCTTCTGAGTGTTGGGTTTGCAGTCTCGTGATGGTAGAGTGAATGAGAGACCGCGTGTGCGCGTGGAGCGGATTTAAACACAACCAAAAATGCCGTGCAAAAACTCCCAAGGCATGAAACATGGTCTGAGACTTACCGCAAGCAGCTCAATGTGGCTGCAACAAGTGATCTCCTGTAACAAAAATCAATATATAAGATGCTACAATGTACCTTATTATGTCCTTATTTAGAAGTATTATGAATGTGTAAACTACTAATATGTGCCTTATTTTCACCCTTATTTTAGAAATGTTAAATGTTGTTGAATTAAGTAACTACGCCTAAGAATGACCAACATACTGTGAAATAATATGCAATATTGTAAACTGTAAAAACGTAAGGGTATTCTACTTCTTAAAAGGGTGACTGAAGATCTGACCGGAGCAGAGAAGCGCTAAGAGGCTAAGTGCCCACGAGTGGCCAATAGGACCTGGCCCCAGCCAACCAGCGGGAGAAGACTACACCTGAAAGGCGGCGGATATAAAATATGTTGTAAGACAATAGATTGGCCCTTGTCCTGTGAATCCATGAGACAGAGTAACTACTTTAATGTGGTCTGTGGAACGATGAAATAGGACGGACCGCAGCTGTGTACTTTTGTAATGCTCACCACATCATCCTCGAATAAATACAGTTAATATGAAGAGAAGTTTTCTGAAATTGATTTCTATGCATCTCTATTTCAAATTAAAAGAACACGACACTCCCTAACCGTAACATGTCCTTGGTTAAACCATCTGTTAATGAAACAATGCGAGTCCTCCTCCTTTACGCTTGCCACTGCGTTTAGCGTCCCTGTCCGCTCTCACTGTGGTGAATCCCAGTAGGTCCACGTTAGTGTCCGGAGTGGTAGATTGGCCCTGTTTCAGAGAGGCACAGTAAACGTCTCCCCCTGTATGTCCTGTCGTTCCTCACAAGGGCAGCCAGCTCGTCGGTCTTGTTGGTTAAACAGTTCACATCCCCATGCCTCGGTACGCCCGTCTCGGCTCTTCCAGTATGGGGTTAACAATGCCGGCTTGCCCTGTTGTGCGAAGTGAAAGCAGCTTCTCCCTTAAAAAAAAAAACTTTTCCGCCGCTATGTTGCCGATAGTAAGATACAATATACATAGGATATATAGAGTTCTACACCGTAAGTGTGCTACAGAAAATTAGAAGTAAAAAAAAAAAAAAAAACTTAACTAAAGCACTAAAACAATACTAAACACATGGAGCTACTGGAGAGACTGCCACTCATTTCGGCGCCAAAGTACATTGTTAAGTACAAATATACATGTATTAAACGTTACCTTGGTAAAATAAAGGTGTGGGTGTTTAATGTCCATACTGAATAATACCCCCACAATAGGAAGAGCCAATGGTCCTGGAGGATAATTTGGAGGATTCCTGTTTTTGAGGAAATCGGCAATGAGGATAAAAATAAAAATAAACAGGAATAGCCCCTTGAGGTCAAAACCCAGCAAAAAATTATAAAGCCACATTGTTAAAAGAAAGTCAAACCAAGAGTAGGAGAATTGATCAGGCTTTTCAAGTATTCACACTACACAACCGTCTCTGCACAAAAGTCCTTGTGATAGTGGATTTAGGCAACCATAAAGGTTACACACACACACCTACCTTTTCCTTGGCTTCCCTCTATTGGCTAAACATTGACACAGGATAAATATGTAAAATGCTGATTCAATAATCATGTTGGTGTAGAATGCGACCATGAACAAATAACTAAAATCAAATATATTATATTGTAAAAATACTGAATGTGTACAACCCAAATTTCTAACTTACTTAAAGTATGTTAGTAAAGTAACACCACAGAGACTAAATGCAGCATGCCTTTTGGTGCCTTATTGTCTCCAGTGCTAGCTTGAAGTATTACTTTCATCAGAACATGTGCAATGAACAGGTGGAATGGTATCTGAAAGAGGTCTTAAGTCCTGGACAGTGTTTTGTCATATGTTACCCTCTGCGTAGCCTTGCACAACACAGTACATGGGCTGACTTGTTCCAGGCTACATCCCAGTCTCTTCATGGGGCGACTGTCATGTCAGCCTTTAAAAGCACATACATCGAATAAAACAAGCTTTCTAAGAAGTCCATGAGCTTCAAACTCTTGAATAATCTCTTGATGCAGGGTCTGCTACTACAGGAAATGCGCACCAAATACCAGAATAAAGAAAAAGATGTATGACCACCACTAGGATCCTCAAGCCCATATTCTCCACCAGTGTAACAGGATTGGGCAGAGGACAGGGGAAAAGTGGTTGTGGGTGGAGCCACCTGGCAGGAACGTAGATGCCTCCTGCCCCTCGGCCCTTTACAGCTGGCATTGGTCTCAAAGCAAGCATAAAAGATGTTTAGCTCACTTGCTGTAGATCAGACATGCCCAAAGTCCGGCCCCCGGGCCAAATGCGGCCCGTGTTCATATTTCCACTGGCCCGAAGCCTCTGTCATAAAATCAATAATATGTGGCCCGCCAGTACTGTTGTCCACAGTATAAAATACACGCGTAAAAAAAGCAATTTTATATTTCACCACAGGATGGCAGTAAACTTGTGGCTGAACTCTTGCGACCCCGTTTTGCGCTTGATCTGTTTTTTGCCCATTTCTAAAATGGCAACTGGAAGTAAGAAAAGGAAAGTTGACAGCGAGGGCCGCCGTTTCCAGGACAAGTGGAAATCTGAATATTTTTTCACTGAGTTTGGAAACAACTGTGTCTGCGTAATTTGCCAAGAGACTGTGGCTGTGTTCAAGGAGTTCAATATAAAGAGGCACTACCAGACGAAACATGCTAATTACGACAAGCTAACTGGGAACGAACGCCGTGAAAAATTGAAGCAACTGGAAGCTGGTTTAACAGCACAGCAACACTTTTTCACAAGAGCCAGTGAGTCGGATGAAAATGCCACAAAGGCAAGTTATGAGGTGGCAACGCTGATTGCCAAGCACTGCAAACCTTTTACTGAGGGTGAATTTATTAAAGACTGTGTGATGAAAATGGTGGAGAACATTTGTCCTGAGAAAAAGCAACAGTTCGCCAATGTTTGCCTGGCTCGTAGCACTGTGTCACGAAGGATTGAAGAAGTTTCATCTGATATTAAGAGACAGTTGGAGGCAAAAGGAGTGGAGTTTGAATTTTTTTCGTTAGCCTGCGACGAAAGCACGGATGCTTCCGACACTGCTCAGTTACTGATTTTTTTGAGAGGAGTGGACAGTGAAATGAACGTGCGTGAAGAGCTACTTGACCTCCAGAGTCTTAAGGACCAAACAAGAGGGAAAGATTTATTTGCTGCTGTTTGTTCCGCCGTAGATGACATAAAACTACAGTGGAATAAAATCACGGGGATTATTACGGATGGCGCACCTGCCATGGTTGGCGAGAACAGTGGATTATCAACCCTAGTGTGTAACAAAGTTAGCGAAGAAGGAGGTAAAGCTATAAAACTCCATTGCATTATTCACCAACAAGTTCTATGTGCCAAACATCTGAAATATGATCACGTTATGAAACCGGTGATAAAGGCTATTAATTATATTCGCTCCAAAGCCCTGTGCCACCGCCAGTTTCAGCAATTTCTACTGGATATCCACGCTGAATACGGAGATGTTGTGTATCACACTGATGTAAGATGGCTCAGTCGGGGGTCTGCACTGCAGCGTTTCTACTCCCTTAAAGAGGAAATTGGACAATTCTTGGCAAAAAAGGGACAACCGATGCCAGAACTAACCGATCCTGTTTGGCTGGCTGATTTTGGATTTTTAGTTGACATAACCCGACATCTGAACACCCTGAACACGAGCCTTCAGGGGCAAAATGCAGTGATAAGCCAACTGTATTGACATATCAAAGCCTTTCGGACCAAGCTGCTACTTTTCCAAAGCCACCTGTCACAAACGCAACCCAATACCACACATTTCCAATCTCTGCAAGAAATAATGACCCGTTTTCCAGCGCACAATATCAGCGCGCAAATGAGGAGGTATGCTGCAAACATCTCATCTCTGGCTGAGGAGTTTCAACAGCGTTTCAGGGATTTTGCAACGATTGAAAAGGAGATCACGCTTTTTTCCTCTCCTTTTTCCGTGGATCCCAGTGACGTTCCAGCCCACCTGCAGTTGGAGCTCATTGAGCTGCAGTGTGACACGGAGTGTTGCAGCCGGCACCAACAACTCCCTCTTGTCAACTTTTACCAGCAGCTGGATAAAGACAGGTTCCAAGAGATTCGAACATTTGCTAAGAAAATGTTGAGCTTGTTTGGCTCGACATACTTGTGCGAGAAGACATTCTCAGTTATGAACATGAATAAGAACCGTGTGAGGACAAGACTAAGTGACTCCCACCTGCGTGACATCTTGCGCATTAAAACCACCGCTTTTGAGCCAGACCTGTCCCATTTACTGCAGTCGAGATCTCAGTATCACCCTTCGCATTAATGCAAACATGTTATTTGTTGATTCTTTGTTTATTTGTTTGAGTTTGAGTCAAATTTCATAAAATACTTTATTTGCATTTAATTTATTTTTATTTTAACCTTCATTTATCCAGGTCAGGCAGTTATCAGATCTACCTAGCAGCAGACAGCATAGTAAAACAAAGCAAAATAAAAGGAAATACAAAAAAGCATTCCCCTCGTCGGTAGCATGTAAAATTCATGCTGGCCCGTATGACAATTTTTTTACGTCAATGTGGCCCCTGAGCCAAAAAGTTTGGGCACCCCTGCTGTAGATGCATCAGCACTTGACAAGAAGGAGGAGGGGTATCCTTCTGTCATAGTTCTCAGACCTTAGTCTTACCAAAATAGTTAGTCACTTCAAATGGCTTGGAAATAGGTCAATGTGAAAGTATGTCTTGTTGAGTTTTTACCAAAGACTTTAACCCAGTTTTGTGACAATAATCCAAAAAATATGTTATTAGTCATTAACATTCAAATGGTTCGTTAATGATTTCAGTTCATTACTAACTCATGGCTTATACATGACATAACTGATCATGACTATAAAGAAGAGTTAAACAATACAGGCTTGATTGTCATTTTAAAGATCCTATGTTTATGAAATCTTTATACTCAAGGACAAAGGGAAATGTCTCATAAATTGCCATTAATACAAAAATATTTGTGTAAAAGCAACTTTATTACACATATACATGAAATGTACAGCCAAAGAGAATAAACAAGTACTCAGTGCATGAGGAAATCATCAATCAACAGTGAAAGGTTAAGAATAAAAACTGCAGATTTCTGTCGTGAAGCGTTTTGCTTCGTCTTAATTGTACACATTAGTTAGATGAAAGTTATTCAGTGAGATGTATGATTCAGCGAGCCTTGGCGTAAACCTTGAAGGGGTGTGGTACTCGTGTACTTCCAGTAACTCCTTCTGTACTCAACTCTACTCCATCAGGAACGGAGAAAGAGAACTTCTGTAGTAAACCGACGAAAAACAGGAACAGCTCCATCTTGGCGAGGCCTTCTCCAAGACACATGCGTTTCCCTGAAGAATACATAAACACATACTCACATGAATGTGTAAGAGCTCAGGATAAAAGGTATATTCTGGTTCAAGTTATGTTTAAGATTGAGGTGAAGGTGGTTTACCTGCAGAGAAAGGCAGGAGAGCTTCTCTCTTCACAAACTTCCCTTCAGCATCTAGGAAGTGTCCAGGGTTGAAGGTGTCTGGAGTCTCCCATTCAGTCTTGTCGAACAGCGCAGAGGTCAGGATGGGCATCAAGGACGTACCCTAAAAAACATGATCCAGAGGTTCAACACCCAGCAATGACACAAACGACAATACTTGTATTTTAGAGATGATCCAGTTGAGACTCTGTGTGCTAAATGCACCTTAGGTATGAAGTAATTGGCCAGTGTTGTATCCTTGGCGGCCATTCTGAGTCCATTTAAGGGAACAATGTTTCCCATCCTCTGGATCTCGTGGATGACGGCATCAGTGTAAGGCAGGTTGGGTCTGTCTGCCATACTGGGCTGTCGATTGTGTCCGATCACACTGTCTATCTCTGCCTGGACTTTGTCTTTAAGTACAAAAAATTCAAGGAATTATTTTGTCGCAACGGCGTGAGAAGAAACGTGAATGACATTTTAATGCCTTAATATGTTAATATATTTTAGTCTTGTTTTCTTGCTATTTCACAGTTATCTCGTGCGGGGCCTAGCATGTCACCTACCCTGGATATCAGGGTTTTTGATGAGAAAAACTAAAGCCCACAGCAAAGTGGTGGAAGTTGTCTCTGTTCCAGCCAGGAACAGATCCAGAGAGCACAGAGCCAGATTGGTCTCAGTGAAGCCCAGATCAGACTCTTTGTGCTATTCAGAAACACAGAGAAGATACAGTAGTGAGTGGCTGGTAGAAATACAGGGAAGACGACATAGTGTTGTTCAGTAGTTAGTAGTAGTAGTGGTCCAGATCCTTCTTGTGGCTCTTTACCTCCTGACTGATGAAGTCTATGATGGCGTTAAATTGACTGAACATTTTATTGTGGCGACCTGGCATGTGTTTCATCACTCCAGGGAAGGACTCATACAGCTACTCAGAAGAAAACAGTAGATGAGAGAAACGTTCACCTTTCACCTCATGTGATACAATTTGACCACAGACTTGAGACTCTCAGTCCCAGAATCCCACCAGAATGATGTCTCTCTGAAAGTATTGATCTAAATGGACTTTACTGACTTACCAGACCCCATACAGAGCCCTCGAGAAAAAGAATTTCAGACAAATAATTCAGCATGATTTTGAAGTTGTGGTCACTGTAGTCAAAACGTTTCCCCATCACCAGCTGGCAGATGATGTTGGACACAGCATTGTTAAAGAGGCCTGTTGGGTTGAAAGGTTCACCTGAAGGAGAAGAGTCCACTGTTTAGAGTCTAAACAACCAGAATAGCATCGTCTAAAGTTTAGACGATGCTATTCTGGTGAACAGCTGCTGATTATGAGCTCATTTTGTACTCATTGTGAACCACCTTTCTCCTTCTCCATCTCCTCCTGCAGGTGACGGATCTCCTCACAGATGCTCTGCTCCAGGGTGTTTTTACCCAGGCCGAAATCAATGAAACTAAATCATGCAATATAATGTTTAAATAAAATTCACACAAAAAAATGTAAACATGCATGTATTAAACTTTGCCTTGGTAAAATAAATTTGTCAATGTTTACTGAACAAAGCGCAAATGGTTCTGGAGGATAATTGGGAGGATAAAAACAAACAGGAAAAGCCCCTTGCGATAGCGACTGTGCGGCTGGTATAAAGTGAGTATGAAGTCAGCAGTAACGTAACCGTGCAATGTGTGAACAGTTTATTTGTCAGTGAATAATTGTTACAACTTCTCAAGACCACCTGCTGATAAAAGTGAAGGGGCTCTGGTGAGCTGACTTTTAAGGTGAACCAGCTATTCTCATATGACAAGCCGCTCCTCCAAGCTCCTTTGCATCGCAGCACTGCATTGCATTAAGCCTAACGTTCAGGCATGATAATATTTTATTATTATTACATGACTATGTCCTTTTTGAGTGATTGCCATCATATTGCACATAGTAATATGATCAATTTATGTAAAATGACAAACTTCGGATACAAGTAAAATCATTTATTGATTTAAGAACAGAATAAAACATCCATAATTATAAAAAAAAATAAAGATTTCTTAATATACTTTAAGAAATCTGTTTTAATTACAGAGATGGTTTGAGTTGACAGAATAAAGGATAAAGTAATGACTGCCACCTCAATTAAAGGCAATACCTTAGGATGTTATGGTATCATCTTGTTTAATTGTTGCACTTCTTTTGCCTCCTTGTTACAAATCTGTAAAAATTACATAGTCATGGCTTTAGATTAAGGTATATGGTCATGTACAGTATATACAACAGAATTCAAAAAAAATTCTTGACTAGTACAAATCGAAAATATCTTACTCCAGTGAGGATGCATGCTACAGCAATTCAGGCACATTTTTGCATCTTTTATGGCAGTGCAAATGGAAGTTTTTGGAAAGATTTCTTTGTGGGAAAGTATTGAACTGAGGCTTTCATTTGTGTGTAAGTGCTGTGATCTATTTTGTTAGATGTGAAGGAAATCATGCGTAACTAATGTGGAGCTAATACATAAGACATCATGAGCTAATAGATATATGAATATACAATGTATCATGATCTCCTGTTGCACCACACTGATAAAATATCTAGTCAGTATCAGCTCATTACATTATGCAACACTTAATAGATCAACAGTTTATGAATGTCATATGTTAAAGACCATGTCCTTAAATTTTCTGAGATACAGTTCGATACTGTATTAGAACAACTATATTGTAAAACAGTAGATTTTTGGTTGATTTATTTAAAAGCAAGCATTAGCATTATATATTATATATATTTGGCTTAGAACATGCAAAAATATCTTTGGCTTAGAACATGCAAAAAT
>CALSBV010006400.1:0-11312 GCA_943590825.1 Bovichtus diacanthus | reverse complement strand
TTTTCTATCTGTATATATATATATGATCAGTTTTAAAACCAATATAATTCCAAGCCTGTGTTGGCTATTTATACTAGTTTAGTGTTTCTCACAATAAAATGGTGTTTAACTTTAGATTTCTTGTAATGTGAGGAACAGGGGCTTCTTCTGTAGGCTGTATCAGCTAGTATTGCATGTTCCTCATCACTTTTGGAAAATTAGATCATGAACACGTTTAACTTTTTTTATTCTATGGTGAAATATAGTTAAATATATGATGTGTAGTGAATTTTGAGCAATACGAGCAGTCAGATTATCAGAAAAGTTGTAAAAACAAGGATGTCCGGAAGATCTTAAACACTTTTTGTGTCAGTAAAACTGAATTTTAGTGCACCTGAAATGTCACAAATAAACCATTATTGCACAGGAAAACAGTGTGCACAAAACTACTTTAAGAAAAGTTGGTCAAAGTTAAATTGGAAGCCCGTCTGTAAACTGCTTTGGTTGTTTACCACAGACAGTCAGGGTACTCATTTTAGTGTTTGCTTTAGTTTGTTCTTCATATAAGTATGACTAACCTGTCTGATTATCTGACTGCTAGGGTTTCTTGTTCAGGCCGACTTATTTTTGGAGACGTCTCACATTTACCTTTGTGAGTACAATGTTATTATTACTAATACGACTGATGAACTATGAAAATGTTTTTGTGTGTGTGTGTTCTTCGAGGGAGCGCCAGGCCTAGGGGGTGGTGGTTACTGTATTTTTGAGCATTTATAAATAAACTTTAAATGCACACAAAATGTATTTGTGCCACCCTCCATATTCTGCCATCGGTCTTAATATTTCACAAATATATCAACAAACCATAGTCTGCAATATACAGATCTGAGACTTATGTCAATCGTTTCCTGTTGCCTCTTCATCGTTTATGCTGGCGATGAGGAATGCAACCCATTATCCCTATATGTGTGGGAGGACATTCATCGGACAATAATGTAATCTTACCCTTCTAGTAGGCGAAATACAGCACAGCAGTCTTGGCTCAGGCCTCTCACTTTGAGAGCTTTATCTAGACTCTCGTACACAGTCTGTCCTTGGCGAACATTCACCTGAGAACAGAAAACTATATTTGAACAAATGTGACTTTGAAAAGACATTCATTTAACTTCCAGCAGACTAGAACTTCAGTCCAGTGTGCAGATCACTTTTTCCTTAAATAATAATAATGCTACATTCCTGTTCTGACCACAACAAAGCCATTATAGACAACATTGTGGGATGTCAGTGAACCACAGCTGCTGGTTCCATGGTGATATTACTGCACAAGATGTCACAATTATGTGCATTTCTAACATCGTAATACAAAACCGATTTGGTACGAAGTATTGTATGTCTGTTCATTTTATATAAAAAGCCAAGCAGAAAAACTGGAGCTTAGACAAATCTTGCAAACAATCAATTATTCAACAGCACAAGTTGCAAAACAATCAACTAAAGTTTTCCTTTTTAAAAAAAAAAAAAAAAAAAAAAAAAAAAAAGGAGGCAAGAAAAGTGGTGTATGTATGCATGCATGGCTTGCTGTTTACAGTTGATATGGATAAGAGGAACACATTTTTCGCCACATAATTAACTGCAACGCACAATTATCAAGGATATAAATTAGCAGATGGTGGGACAATTTAACAACAGTTTTTTCATAATATGAAAACAAGACATTCATGTCTGACAGGAATAATAAGTCAAATAAACATTGGTGGTAGGCACCATCTGTGAAACCCGACACCAACTGTACACCAGCCTACTCATTAACATGCTATGAAAGATGTCACATTTTGTGTGAGTAATTACACTTACAACCAACAGTTCTGGCATAATTATTTTAAAAGCAGGTACAGAGTCAGCGCTCTCAATATCATATGTATATGTGTGCATGTAAAGAGTAGTATAGAGCCAATAATCTCACCACTGTCCTCTGTTTGTTGGGGAGGTAGACTCGGATGGTGCCCCCACCTCGGGGTACATCCTCTGGACTAGTCTCCCCCGAGGAGGAGTAGGAGGAGGAGGTAGAGGACATGATGAGAGGCAGGAGGAGCTGAGACACGGAGCACTTTGACACCACAACCTCAGAAGAGCTTCATACACAGTGGGATGGATCCAGAAGAGTTAGCCCTTTATTTGGAGCCTGAAACAAAATGGACATATTTGAGTTATAACACAATATAGGCTACCTCCTGTGTAAATAAAGTGGATCTTATTGTTGAGGGGAAAAGGCATGTTCTGTCCTAAATATCGTGATGACACCATGGATTGACGGTGTAGATGCCTCTCTTCTTACTATACATGATTGCAAAAAAATTCATTTTTAAAAATCATTGCAAAAAATAAACAGCTAAACAGCACATGCAAACAAGCAAAGCTATATGAAACTAACATTATCCAAACATAAATGGGCATGAATCAGGACAAAACATTACAGTAATTATCTCCATTAAAATGGCCAATGTACATAAATAATATGGAAATGACAAATTATACATAATCACAAGTTATGATTAAAAAACAAGTAGATCACAGCGATTACTGGCATATTTTAGTTTCTTATGGCTATTGAATTATGAAGCACAATCACATTTGCGAGTTTTGGGTAGAGGAGAGGCCTGTGAGGAGGTAAAGTTAATTAATACATCTCTACTCTTTCAACAATGTTTTATTGTTAATGGTAAAAACGTACATTTTATGATACATTATGCCGGATACACCAAATCAACTCCAAGACGCTGTGGAAGGGTCTTAGTCTAAACACATGGATAAAAACATTTGTTGCCGACGAGGAAAACTGTTGATTGCACTAGTTTTGAGTTATTACTGGCGATACGAGAGACTGGCACGTACCCGGTCTCAACGTAAACGCTAAGATAGCGGCACAGGCAAACGAGAACCATGTTTACAGCTGGGATTACTTAAATAACAAATACCAACTAATACTAAATGATGTAACCATGCATGTGCCGGAACGAGCTTTAAATTAATGTAGAAGTTAAGCGATGACAGTCAAACTTGCAGACCAGCAAACTTGCTAACAACTCGCATGCTAATGCTCGCTAACGCTAGCCATTTAGCTTAGCATGGGATTTGTCTGCTATGCGATATGACATCTCGAGTTTGGGAGGCCATGTTTCTCTCGGGGCGCCAGTTAAACGATTTAAGATAACTAGCAAACTACTTTTAAAAAAGGTAGATTAGTAGGAAGTGGATAAAAGGTGAAATAATAACAATATACGGTAATGGTAACGACGCAAAGTTATTAAAGACTTCGTAAATTTCTCTCAGCTTGACTTGAAACTGTGCAAGCTAGCTGGCTAAGTGCTGACTGGAGTAGGAGGAGATTTTCTGGCTAACTCAGAGGCTAGTTTAGTTCACTCTACGGTGTAGGGCTTTTATGCTACTCCTAGCCAGCTAACGTTAGCCAATTTGGGGGGTTTTACCACCGCGTCAGCTTATTGACTACTTCTGGTGTCTTCCCAAAATAAACAACAGTGACTTATTCAATCGACATGCGGTAAGTAGCACCATACAGTTGTTGCGACACATTTGTCAGGATAACAGCAAACAAACCTCCGTCCGTCAAAGTGTTTATTACGGTTTGGATACAAGTTAAACGCTTACCTGTCGCAGCCATCTTGAATTCTTTCAATCTGAAGTCGGATCTGTCAAGAACTTCGGGGAAAGCGGAAAACCTCCGAAATGCTCCGCCTTCATTAGTTGATTGGTTGATTCTTATAGCTGCTTAGGAAAGCCAGAAAGCATTGCACAGTCATGCCCAATGGGTGGCGGCAATTCCCCGTCATGTTTGTTCTGTCTTCTTCCAAACATTACTGATAGGCCTACTCAGTATTTTGTCATAAAAGCATGAGAGCACATAGTGCTGTAACGAGAGGTAACAAAATAGTAGCTATGATTACAATATTGAATGTGACTAAACAATGTAAGTGATAATTAAAATGTTTTTCCCAGATTTTTACAGAGTAAAGAGGCATGTTGGCTGGAATATTAGTTAAAGATTCAATGTGTAGTTCCGATCCACCTGCTCCATATAAATGGGGGGCAGTATTCAACCTCTACTACTGGTCCATACAATCTAAACTCATCACTTATTTAAAAAGCCAACTATAGTAGGCCTACGTTAACCTATTCATATTATAGTTGTAGTAGTGTGTTATAGTGTAAGTTTTAGAGTATTCTAATGTATTTTTATATTGTGTATTGTATTCTAAAGCTATATATCTTTGTATTCTTGTGTTGATATATTAACTGTATTGTCAGTCAGTCTGTTCATTAGAGCAGACTGCTGAAACTCTGAGTCTAAATATCTCTGCTATCTTCTAATCTTCACGTGGAGTTTAGATATCCGTGTTTCCTGTGTCACTGGGCTGTACGCTCCGTGTAACGTTACGTTTTGATAGTTTGTATGTTGGCTTGGGTCCGGTTAGGCAGAGACGGAGGAACGACTCGTGTTTTTGTTTCGTACTCCACGCCGACACAGTACAGCTTCCCGGGAGGGGAGCGTGCAGCGAAAATCCCAGCAACGGGCTGACGGAGCGCTGGGTCTAACCTGTGTAGCGGCAGCAACAGAAAGTTTGACGATCCGACGGGGAGTCTGCTGAATCAGAGCTAACGGCTCACTGCTAACGGAAGATCTGTCCGTCTCCCAGCCGCCGCACGCTCTATTACCGGCAAAGCAGCCTCCGAGGCTGCGAGTCGTTTTTTTGTTTCTGCCACTTTGGATTTAATCAAAACAAACGATAAAAACCTGCAGGGGTCATGGACGTAATGTTGACAAGACCCGAGTCTGAGTCAGGCAGCTGCACTTCTTCTCTCTGTACTGAGGCAGACTGGAGCTCCACTGACTCACTATCACCTCTAGAGGAACAAGTGGTATTACAGGCTGGACGGGGCAGCTAGCTGTTAGCATGCTAACTTCAGGAGATATCTCTGCAACACAACACACAGACGTGTTTGATATAACTTCAACACTGTTCATAATGTTAGCTCATCGTTTTAATGGTTTAAGTTTAAATGATGGCATATCTTACACATTGAACCTTTAAAGCGAATAGTTATATTTCAGTAGACTCCAGGGAAGGAGAGAAATATCCTAGTAAAGCTGGATAAGATATTTAAAGAACTTTATGGTAGCTGCAGACTGGACACCAAACACATTAAGTAAAGTTAAATGGTTCTATTTAAGCATAGTTAGGTAGCCTTCTATGTAGCCTTCATTACGTGGAGTTTGCTGATGAATTCTAGACTTATACTAAAGTAAAATGAGCTTGTTGTTGGTTAATTTCACAGTAAATGTGTTTATATTCCCCAGTGGCTCAGTATTCATACTTTAATGCTATGACTCTACACACTCCGATACAGCAGGTGGCAGTACACACATTTAACGTGTGTCTGATCAGCAAATACATACAGACGAAGCTCCTCTGTGTGTTGTTGTCGCTTTAAACTTACATTATGCCTTGTAGTGAATTGAATTAAACATTGAAATATATAAATTGTCATAGACCCTGTCATGCTCATCTGACATAGATCAAAAAAATCCAGCGGTACAACAGAACAATGGACAGATGATGCAGCTGTGCTTCACGTCAGGTTGAAGTCGCTTTGAAGGAAAGGATTTCTATAAAAGGCCTGTTGCCTCAACTGCTCTCTCCTCGGGTCTCCTCGACTCCTCTGTTCTCAATCACTTGATTCGGAAATCGATTGAGACCCTCCATGTTGAAGGACATCCCAATCCCTAAATGTGCATAGAGGAGAGAGGAGGAGAGGAGGCTTCCAAAGGAGAGGGAAGTGAGGAAACACAAGTGCAGCCTATGAAATGTTTAATGTGCTTGAATTTTAGTAGAATGTAGAAATGTGGAGTCCTACTCCTATTAAAAAAAACATCTAAGTGTGGGAAATATACTTACACATTGATCATAATTCACAATCCTTATTAGTGGTTTGTGTTGCAAGTGTGGATCTATGACACTGAATGTTATACAGTTCAATGGTAAATGATATACAGTACATACAGTATACTTAATAAATCTTCTAGTCACATCTTTTCATTCTTCTGTAGTAGAAATTGAAACAACACTATAAGGCAACAGTGTAGCAACAATTTCAAATTCATACAACATCCAATACAAAAGTGCATCTTAGCAAAACCAAGCTCATAATAACACAGATTATTATTATTAGATATTTTTTATAATTTGTACATTTCAGACATGGAAACAAATAGCTACAGGGCCAGAATGAATACATTACAAGAGATGGATGAATTAATTTGAATAAACATGTAAAAATAAATTGTACAGGGTCTAAAGGATTTATTTTGAGTGAAGCCCAGTGACAGGTGATGACGCTGTGCACACGCCATAAGTAAAGGATGCCATTTAAAAGTGACACTCGAGTGAACGAGAATATCCCATTTTATAATTGAGGATTCCTCTGTCCTCACATCTCCCAGGTACTAAAAGGCGAGGAGAGGAGAGGAAAGGAATCTAGGATGTCCAAACTGGGAAATAGGAAAGTATATAGTAGGGGATTATGAATCTCTTTCCTTTGGGTTCCTGCTCATGGAGGGGTGGAAAGAAAGGAGAAGGTAGACATAATGGCTAAACAATCACAAAACAACAGTTAGCTGACATAAAAATAGTGAAGCAGAGGTTGAAACTAGCATAAAGGACTATTTACCCAAAACCAGGCAAGAATTCTGGGATGTAAGTGACATAGGAAGACATCTTTACAATATCCTGAAACATGTAGTCGTAAGTGGAAGACGGAGCAGGCGCCCAAGGGAAGAGGTGGTCATTACCCGACTGAGAATAGGACACACAGGACTAAATCAAACACTCCATAGAATAGACAAGCACCCCACTGGACTCTGTACACACTGTAATAAACCGGAAACTGTCAAACCTGTACTAATAGACTGCAACAGGTATGACGAAGAAGGAAAGGACTTAATGTCAAGATTGTGGGCGAAGAGCACAGTATTACATTGGAGAATCTGCTAGGAAATACATCAGATAGAGTATACAATCTTCTAATTCATTTCTTAAAACAACAGGAATACTATAGAGAACTTAGTTGTGGGGTTTGTTTCCCCTGTCAATATACTGCCTCACACTCCAGACCAGTAGGTGGCGGTAATGCGCCAACTCGTTTGTCGCCAACCGCCAATAAACCTCAAGAAAGAGGAAGAAGAAGTTATCCCAGCGTGCACTACTGCTGCTGTGTCCGACGTTACCAAACTAACCGACTACGTGCCGTAAGGGATTTTTCCGACACAGATATCCGGCATATACTGAGTGTCCTTCAACCTTTCCAGGATGAGCGGCCTGCGGAGCATCTTTACCTCCAGTGCGGTGATCGCTGTATTGGGGCTCGGTTATGGGATGTGGTCTTTGATATCTCCAGGAGAAGACCGGCGGAGAGAGCACATCCAGGTGATCCAGCTGTATATATTTAAGTGCACACAGCCGAGCCAAGGGTTTAAATAAACTACACTAAGACAAAGTAGTTCTGGTGTAGCGCCGGTTTGTGTATCATGTGCGGTAGTCGTTTTTATTTGTTTGAAAAGCTTGCATTAGATTACGTTTTGCTACTATCAATTCAATATACTGTAAACATGTATCACAGTATACGTATCTATAGCTAGGCCTATGTTACGAATCAATAGAAAGAAGAGAGGACTGAGAGAAAATATATGCATACAAGTAAAATGCATACAAAAATTACAGATTTATATGACTTAATTCTGAGTACGGCGACAACAGTATGGCACTTTTGTCATGGAACGAAACGTTGCGTTTTTGTTAACGACGGACCTTTTCCCAGGCATCTAACCAAAAACCCATTTAAAACAAATCCCCATACGACACGACGAAACTAATATCCGAGTTTTAGGTCTCCTTTTCCTGTGTACATAATATCTAAACCGATGCCTAAATAAATGTGATCGCATAGGTGCAGTTAGGCTGTTGGTGTCCTCATCTAGCTTGTTAAAACATGTAGTTATTACAGTCACTGAAAAAAATAACTTGCTGTAAATAGTGACCACAGCCTTTATTTACCTCAACTGCAGTTGGCTTTGGCTGCACCGGCTTTATTTGAAGCAGGTTTATATTAGAGACAAGCCTCTCTCTCTAATTTACTCTGTTTGATAAGTACGTCTGGGCATATTTTATTCTTCACAGAAGGGGACAGAACCCCTTTATTTTCTATCATTTAATATGTAGTGGCTGGTTCCACCATCTGGTGGGTTATAACTCGGCGTAAGTCTGACCTAAAAGTTTTGCCAGTTGCACCATCTACGCTAGCTTTAGCGCCTTCTTGCGAAGACTGGATGTAAGTCTTATGCTTCGTCAGGACTGGAGCAGGCGTAGAGTCGAAATCTAGGCCGTTTTGATAGTAACGACTGAGGGTGTCTTTACATATAGTCATTTTTAAAGGAACCAAACTCAGTCCTCTTAAAGTGGACCAACAGAAAAGAGACATTGTCAGTTCATTTGAATTAGGCATCAGTCCTCTTTCTGGTCAGCCTCAGCTCTGCTGGGGCCTCAGTCCTCTTTCTGGTCACATTGTAGTTCCTCTGGAGCTCAGAACTTTTCTGTCAGAGGATTCTCTGCTTTTTCTCTTGTGTGGTAAAGTACTCTTGACATGCTTTTGGTAACGCTTCATTTTACAGGTCCGCACATTTCATGGTAAGTAGGTGACGATAAGCAAGTAACGTATTTGAAATGTCTTTGAAATGACTCCAAAAGTAACGCACTGCAGTGAAGGCCCTCGCTTTCATATGAACTGGAACCTGAAGCTTTCTGTGCGTTGTAGACCGTTGCTCTTTGTTCCATATCTTGAGAAGTGCAGTAGTTTCTTCCTCTGACCAAACTACTCCTCGTCCACAGTCTTGCTAGCTCTGCCATGAATGTGACAGCACCATGGATAGAGTCATTGGCCAAAGGGGGAGAGGCAGACAGAAGATGACGCTATCCATGGTGCTGACACATTGATCAGAACAGATCCCCCCACATAACAGAGCTGACTATTGAAAGAACAAAAGTTAAATCATTGCCTCATGTTAATTGTAAATATAATAAAGAGACGCTGGTAAAGAAAAACAGACCAAATAAATAAATAAACAAACTAACAAATTTGCCACTTAACGAGACATTTAGGCCCAACAGTTCCCTAATCATTAGCTATGTTTTCTAGGTTTCACTGGCTTCATTGGGAGATTGTTGCATTAAAGTTTATTTAGCTGACGCTTTTGTCCAAAGCGACTTAGAATAAGTGCAAACAATCATGAGCATACAACTCCGAACAGTAAGAATCTTACAAATACATTAGCTTCAAATAGGTGTAATTATTTTAAGTGCAGCACAAGTGCTTCAAATAAGCGATGTGCAAAATACATAAAAGTTTTTTTAAAAAAAATGTTTTTAATGGCCAAGGTTGCTGTAGAAACAGGTGGGTTTTCTGTCTGTGACGGAAGGTGTGCAGACATTCTGCTAACCTGATATCAATGGGGAGCTCGTTCCACCATTTTGGAGCCAGGATAACAAACTGGCGGGTTTTATTAGAGAGGAATCTGGGTCCCACTCGCAGTGAGCCGATTGGCCGATGCAGAGCAAAGTGAACGAGCTGGGGTGTGTGGTTTGACCATGGCCTGGATGAAGGAAGGGCCTGATCAATTTACTGCACAGTAGGCCAGCTGGTAATCAGTGAAGGGAGCGGTGTAGTGTGGGAGAACTTGGGGAGGTTAAAGAGCAGTCGGGCTGCATTATTCTGGATGAGCTGTAGAGGTCGGATGGCACATGTAGGGAGTCCAGCCAGGAGGGAGCTGCAGTAGTCAAGGTGTGAGATGACAAGAGCCTGGACCAAAACCTGTGTCGCCTTCTGGGTCAGTATGGGACGTATCCTCCTGGTGTTGTAGAGAGTGTAAGGAGATGCAGATAAACCCTGAAAGAGTCTGCACCGTGATAGCAGCGTTCACTGTCATCACAACATCTGTGTCAACGAGAGGCTCCCCCTCCCAGGGCAATACATCTGTCGGGGCAGGAGGAAGATGCGCACCCTGTGGACGACTAGTCCGTACACACATTGTTAACACCCTCTAACTTCAGACAGATCTCTCTTACTGTTGAAAAACATCTTAATCAACTCTTTGTTGTTGAAATATTTCCAATGTATTGCTTCAATTCTAATAAATTCTCAGCCTAAATGTCTGTCTCTCTAAAGGTTATGTGAATTTAATTGACAACCACATAGGAACGTTTTAACCACTGTACAGCTGTCATTCAAATACAAATATCTTCAATAATATCATGTTATTATTTCTATTAATGATTCTTGATTTTGGCAGTATTTTTTAGTTTTACTTTCTCTTTTTCTCTTGTATTATGGTGTTTGTCATTATGCTTAGTGTAGGAGCTGTTCCAGCTCATCAGTCACTACATGTATAGTATAATATGTACACATCACCGGGCCTCGTACTGTGCTATCATGCTATTTGTTGTTTGTACTGTCTGTTGATTGTTGTCATGTGGATTCTGTGTGTTTATAAGAGCTATATCTTGTCTCTATGTAGTACAGGCTCTGTTTGTATGTGAACTCTATGGTTACAGTTATGTATAAAGCCTATTTTATTTACATCTGAAATAAATAAATACATTCAATATTTATGCAAATATTGTCTTTAATGTGCTACTGTATTTAACACGTGCTAAGAAATTAAGTCAACATTTTCTTTTTATGTGGTGAAATATAGTAATTCCTTACTTTGATCTGCCTCTTGCTTTACTGCCAATCAGAGTCTGCCCCAATCGAACCATATGAGAATGGAAGAGACGAGGAAGAAGAACGCTCTGCTGATGCAGGTACTCAAGGAGGCTGCTGAAACCAATGACAATTTAACAAGACCTGCAAAATAGACGGGGCCAGCTCTGTGACCTGTTTATTTAATGCTACTGGCATGCAGCGCCACAACCTCTTCAAAAAAAGATGGACGTTATATTACTTTACAGGGGAAATGTTCAGCTTCATGTCTTCATTGTCTCTGAAAACTAGTTACCATCGGATGTTCCAATTGTTTATTAAAACTCTACAAACAAAATCACATCTTTTTTAAAATTTTTATTCAGTCAAACAAGACAAGACAGAACTTATGAGTAACATGACAGGATTGTGTGTGTGTCTGTGGATGCAACTGTTGAGGCAATAGGGGGGAGTAGTTACGTGAAGAAATGTTTTTTATATGTTTTATATATATATATATATATATA
>CALSBV010006322.1:0-10162 GCA_943590825.1 Bovichtus diacanthus | reverse complement strand
CCAATCAGACCAACATGTTGAATGAGCTGAATTTAGAGCTGCAAGGAGAAGACACAACTGTGGTCAACATGATCAGCTCAGTTAATGCTTTCAAATGAAAAATGCAACTTCTGTCCATGATTGGGGAACTTTTAAAAGCTGGCCTCAGAGCTGGAGACCCAGGGGGTCGACAGTGCTACACAGAGCAGGTTGACAATCGTCTGTCAGATTTTGACAAACGCTTTCAAGACTTTGCTTTACTCGAGCCAATTGCTACATTTATGTGTTACCCATTTAGAGAAGATATTGACGTTGATTCACTCGCATCAAAAATTGACCCACAGTTTCACCTGAACTCATGTGCAGTGGAGGAGGAGATGCTGACACTACAGGCTGACATTCAGCTGAAGTTACTCAGAGGAAAAGTACCCAAACATGAGGAAATGTGCTCCCTCCTTGACTGCATTATTTAGATCAACTTATTTATGCGAGTCAGCCTTTTCCCACCTGAAGATGATCAAGTCCAAGTTCATGACTGATGATCATGTGGGAGCCTGCTTGAGGCAGGCGACCTGCAGTTACTGTCCGGACTATGCAAACCTGGCTGACTCTATTCAGTGCAAGTCATCAGAGTAAGGTCGTGACCATAAATGTATTAAATTGTATTGTGCTATAAGGGTTCATGCAGTGTAGCAAGGTGCGCCAACATATATTGTATATTTAGAGTATACTCAGTACATATATAAATAAATATTTTAGCATTTTTTAATACAGGTAGATCATTTTGACCTGGTCATTTTAAAAGTAACTCACAAGCCGAAAAAGTGTGGGAAGCCCTGCTGTAGACTGTATATCATTTATTATTCATTTATGATTCCATTCATGATTAATCTTTGATTTTCTTTTAATTCATTCTGTCAACGTTTTCAATTGGCTCATAGTATCATATACAGTATGTTATTCAAATTAACATAAAATATAGAGAAATATTTATTTGGAAGAAATATTTATTATATATTATTATATTTATTTGACATCTTGTTTTATGGCCTAATCTATGGTTCTGTCCTTCTCTTCACACCTTTACACAAATAAAGGCTCATTGTCTGTGCAGTATTAGCTGCACTAGTTCCCTGTTAGGGGCTGGTGACAGCAGAGGGTGAAGCGAAGAGTCAAATAACTAAATAACTGTTATCATAAGATAACAGCCTTTAGTACAAATTACATTTTTTTTAGTGATTGGCCTCCTTACTTTTTTAATTTCCAATTCAATTTCTGCCTAGAGCTCATGTGTGTTTAAGTGTATGCATTTTAAAGATGGACAAAGGCATTGATGACATTTATGCTTTGTTCTACATAATGCCTGTCTGTAGACATCTTGCACAAAGTTGGTACAAAAAGGCAGAGAAAAGCCTCAATTTCTTTTACTATTTTCAGTTTTGGGGAATATCCAAACATCAACCAAACACATAAAATGAGACATATTTAAGTCTGTGCTTTGCTCTACCTCCGCAGCCTGTCCTCTTTCCAGGTTCTTTGGTGGAGGTTGTGTGGCTCAGGCTCTAGCTGTTCAGGATCACCTGGAAACTGCTTGACATTCTCTCGGATCGATTCTCTTCTTCTTCACATTCTTTGTATAATTTTCGTTATTTGGATTGACTTGTTGTATTTGTATTCTCTTAGTCTATTCTGTACACGACAAATTAGCAATTTATGGTATTTGGCTATATAAATAAAATTGATTTGACTTTTGCCAGCTTTTGACCACGAGTAAACATTTACCTCAACCTGCTCGTCTCTGATTGCTGTATCTGGGTTCAAACCTGGTTTTCCACTGAGCCTTCAAAATATGTTTACTCTGGCATACACAGTGTGTGTCTACTTGATGTGGACTGTTTTTTACCATTGTGTTCTTGTTGGAGCACAGTGAATCATTGGCTACTCAGTAATTTGTACTGCAGCCACAGTAATCCCTCAGCTCTGAAGGCAGTGTGGAGTTATCCGTGACTGCAGAGCTGATGCTGTGATCATCTCTCATCACCCCCGTCAAGTGAATAGACTGAGGGGGATGAAATTGATGAGGGAGGTTTAATGTAGTCCTGGAGAGTTCTCATCAGCACGATCCTAGACAGGGGAATGAAACCCAATGACTTGTTTATTAAATCCCAGGACTTTCTGACACAGAGAGGGCTGCAAATCACAACCAGTGGACGTGGAGGGGGCTAAATAATCCCACAGCCTCACTCCATGAAAATGCATTCAATACTGGCTTCATGATCAGTATAACAATTTCTTGTTTTGCTCTAAAGCTTGATTGTAGTTTTATAAAGATATGTAAAACAGGTGTAAATTCTATCTTCTATCAACTTCTAAGATTACACTTATTCCTGTTTAGAACTGTGTTTTTGACGCAACATGATTTCTACCTACTTTGGAAAATGTTGTTCTATAAACAGCTATAATACAGCCAAATATTATTGAGTATGAATCCAGGATCCACTGTACGTTTGTTATGTTTATGTTTGTTGTTGTGTGCTGTATATGATTAATAAAATGAAGGGCAATCCACACAGAAGCCCTTATTGCCGTTTATCAGTCGTCTATTGCAGAATCAACAGAAAAACTTCCATTTTATCAAATATATCTATCCACAAAAAGCCCAAACATGTGGCCAACAGAAAACAAACAGTAGTCTCCTCCTTTGCTCCTGTCACAATTACTACAGCCGCTTATCACCTGACTTGAGCCGCTTTTCGACAGCAAAACTTTCCCAGAGACATTATTTTACCCCCCAAAAAGTACTTGGTCAGGGGGGGTAGCACGTTTAGTACTACACATCAATGATAGATTAATTAATTTTAATTCATTTATAAAGCCCTGGACTTTATTAGCTCATATGTTTAGATTTCTGCTCATGTTCAAAACTTTAACTCCACATATCTTTGTTCTTTGAGAAATTGAGAATAAATTTGTAATATTTTGAGAAAAACTCTACCTGCCCTATAGTCTGCTGTGCTTTACGTTATTGCTCTGCTGATATGGTCGTTTATCCCTTCAGAAACATATAAGATATGTGGGACTCTCTCTGGATGAGACAACGTTGAGAGAAGCGGCTGTGTGCTGCTCTTCATCTGAGGTGGAAAACCAAAAGTAACTGAAAACACTTCTAATCACGCATAAATTTCACCATTTTGAGCGTTATTGTCCACAAAATTGTTAACTTCTCCACCTCTGATAAGGTACAGCTCACAGCTGCTTCCCCTCCTGGAGCAGAGGGACAGTCTCAATGAGAGCAAAGCTCTCTATACTGTAAAGCAGGGTCACGCAGAGACAGCGACAGTTCTACCTGGCAGGGAATGCTAAAACCGGCACATATGACTCAAAGCAACCTGTTCTATTATGACTTACTGAACAAAATATTACAATTTAGTTTTCTTCTAATACTCCGACGTAGTTGACATACTAGAATGTTGCCTTATACTCTAATTTGCAACTGTATTAGAGCAGATCTTGCCATGTTTACTCAAGTATTTACACAGTAGTTTACACAAGTATTAGGTTCAGGTTAGAATCACCTACAACAGTGAAACACTGCTTAACATCAGAGGGACGCACACTCACCACAGCCAAGACCTCCTAACTCCACATCTCCTCTCACAACTTCCCAAATTGAGGAAGACCCAGCGGAGGAAGGTCAGCAGGCGAGCCATGCTCACCAGCCCCCACTCCCCTGGATGTTACTATGCAGTCTTATCTTTTTATAAATGCTTTTTGGAATATGAGCCAAGAGTTATTACTGCCAACCTCAACTATATAAGGATTCTGAAATCCTTCAACCTTTACTAGCTATTGATATAGTAATTTTGTTTATAGTTAAACGTTTAATTATTATTAGTAATTAATTCATAGTATAGTATATTTTACAAGACTACATTAAGTGGTTATTGTTTTTCCTCTGATACAAAGGTGGTGCCCCATTGAGGTGAAGTCATACTAAGTAATATAATTATTAATTATGTTTAATATAATTATTAAAAAATATTTTTAATAATGGCGTAATCCTTCTGAGAGCCATTTAATACCTTTTGAGCTACTGCACCTATTGGCATATTGTTATCAACCCATATTTATGATTTTATTAATAATAGTTTTATTGATATTAATTCTAATTAATATTGGTTAACAGTCTGTTGAGAGATGGATCATTTCTAGTTGCTGGCTAATGCCAGAGCACTGCCAATGTAACAGATTGAGAATAAAAGAGCAGCTCTGATTTTAATTTAAACAGAATTAAAATAACTAAATGTCTACTTTGTAAAGGTCAGTGGTCCCCAGAGGCTGCAGGGCTCATGAAACCACAGAGAGCATTCAACACACTGATGACTTCACTATTTTCAGAGCCTTCACTGGGGGGCAGAAATGTTTGTACCTGGACTGGTGCTAGAAGAGAGGTTATGAGGTCATCGAAGATTAAAATGGTTCATACCGTCTCCTACTGTGTATTGCAACTGTTGCACAATAATTTCCCTCGGGATAAATAAAGTTCTATCTTATTTTATTTTATCTTATCTTATCTTACCGTACTCAGTCAAGTTAACTGCACTTTGACTGTTTGATTGAGACATGTTAATCTGAGGACAGCCCATGTTCATTAGATTTGACTTTTACCAGTAAAAATGTTGACTTTAAAACACAATGTTTGAACACATGTTGGCATCACATGTTTTTGGTTGTAACGTATGAAATATGTTAATGTGGCTTTTGTATCATGCCCTCTGCATACTTTACACATTATAATAGAGAGTCTACCTGTTGTTCCCAAGTCTCCAAGAACCATGAAATGTTGCAGTCACCCAGGAGGACATGACAGATAAGAAAGCTGGACTGAATACTTACAGCAGTTGATGTGTGAAAGTATCAACTGCCTTGGCTCTCGTGTCGTGAGCACAACAGCACAACAGCCATGACTGAACTATATTTTTATTGTAGTTGAAATCCTTTCACAGCTGCTGCCCGAGGACAGCCTATATGACTATAATGATGTTCCTTTTGAAATGAAGCATGAAAGTGTAAAATATCGCCAGGCTCCAGTCAGTGAACACAGGCTTGAGGCACAGTAAGTCTACTGGGGCAGAGAATGAAGCTCATTCAGGGGGCAGAGCTGGGTGATAATACCTGCTTCAACTGGATTTCTATTCTGATCTGACCCACCAAATGCATGCTGGGAATCTCCGACTACAACTTAATTTCCCCCTTTAATCTGTATTCTGTTCTATTATAGACAACAAGGCATTCTCTATAAAAATCTGATATTTAGTGCATCATCAACCATGAGAATCAAACAGCACTGCTCCATTCCCTGCAGAATTGCCTTCAACTATCAAGTCCATTTTTACATTAAAATGTCTCGCTCGGTACATATCTTTGTCACAAATATAAAAGGATCCTATCAAAAATGTGTATTTACATTATGTGTTTATGTAAAAAAAAACAAAAAAAAAACACTGACACTCATTAACAGATCATTTCAAATACAAACTAAAAATAAATATCAAACATCAAGTTATCACCCTTAACAGTCACATATTAGTTGGGATATAAAGCAGAATATACTGAGTCAAGTCTATTTTATTTATATAGCAGAAAATTACAATTGTGTCTTAAAGGTGCAATTTGTAAGAGGTGCTAGAAATTAAATATATAAAATTCAAAAAAGAGAGCTTCAGTTAGCAGTTAGCTTGAGTTCAATAAGAGCACATTTTGTATTGCTGCAGTTTTGGCCCAGTGCTCCACCAGGCACCCTGTGTCTGTGTATATATATATATATATATATATATATATATACAGTATATATGTTTTTTGGTTTAGTGTTAAAAATATGCGTGTGGTTGCCTTTATTATCTTTCTTCCCAGTTTAACTTGACTGTGTAAGCAGTAAATCACAGTAAATACACTGCAGATTATTTTAAGAAGTTTCTTTTTTCCCCTAGTTTTATCATATCAATGAATTTTGCATGTACCTAGAGAAATTAAGAGATGTACAAAGTGCAATTGTAGATTGGCATATTCATTATACTGTAGCTGTTCTACGAACAATGGCATGTAGGCTATGTTGCTAGCTAAATGCTACCAAGCTGTGTGTTTGTGTGGTAACATGAGTGTTTCTATACTTCTGGGACATGTAGCTTCAGTTATGATACGAGAACTGTTCAGTGACCGTTTGTCTATTAACAGAATAAACCAAATCACCTGTTAATCCTGTCCTGTGGTGTCTTTAACACAAGGCAAGATCACACCTGTTACACTTATGACATATTTATTGTGTTGTAAGTACTACAACTGAATTATAAACATAGGCTAATGTACTATAGTAGGCTTTTTTAATAACTGATGACTGTAAATTGACATTTTAAGGACCCAGTAGTAGAGGTGAAATGCTGCCCCCTATTTCTTTGGATCAGGTGGCTCGGAACTACACATTGTATCTTTACAGTTCTTTAAGATCTATTACATCCTCTATAAGTATGGTGGTAATTAGGAAAGTAACTAACAATACAACTAATATTATTGGGGTACTTGACCTTACTCAAAGTCTCACAAAAATGCCCTATCAATTATTAGCATTACTACTTCATTTAGGTAAATATATTGTGTACTGCTACATCTAACTGTATGATTTTCCCTCTCTCACCTCACCCATAGCAGATCCAATTCAGTACACAAGGAGATAATCAGCAGGGGGAATAGAACAGTTCAATACGGGGCTGGTATCGACTGGTAGAACGTTCACCTTTGCTTGAAACAATTAAGAAGTCTTTAGTGCTGTTCCGCCGTCGCATCATAATTACAAAGCCCAGTGTAAGTTTAGTTGGAATCTCTGAGCACTGTCTTTTCCTAAGTCTAGTTACACTCGTGACCTTTTCCATCGAGGAAAAGTTGTTAGGCTCCGGTCGAATAGTCAAAAAATCAGGTCCTATGTCTTTTCCTGTGACTCTTAAACCTTGGCCGTCTGATTTCCCTTCTGCCCTCAGAAAAAATCAAACTACCAGCCTAGCCTACTGTGTCCTCTGTGATAGTACTGCCAAGTTACTTATGATAATTCCAGCTCAAAACAAAAAAACAGCTGATTTCTTAAAGCTTGGGTAACATTGGAGAAGCCAGCAAGAGTAAAATAGAATAGAAAACCCAGCTCAATGTTTGCCAACTCTTTTCCGATGAAATTTGGCTCCAAACTACCTCCAAAGGTCTCTAAAAAAAAGGGCATCTTCTATGAAATTCAGACAGGCCTGGGTTAGTCACCAGAGTAGACAGCAAGCAGCTAGCGACCTGGGACGGCACCCACCTGTCACTCAAAATCCTTCCCCCGTTCTGTTGTCATGAATAGGGAAATTAACTATGTAGACCAACATGTTTTTTTTATACTAGACTGTAAACACGTTTATTACTGCTGTAAAGTTGGGCATTTTAACGTGGGGATCTATGGAGATTGCTCCCGTTTGGAGTCAGCCTCAAGTGGCCATTTGATGAACTACAGCTCACTCTGCTCAGCAGCGGAGGTTGCCACTTGGCGATAACAAAGCTCATTTTGAGTGGAGATATGATAGGCACTCATTGAACTACTATTTGTCGTCCCTCTGATCATTTACAGCTTGACCACCTAAATCAAATCAAATCAAGTTTATTTATATAGCCCAATATCACAAATTATACATTTGTCTCAGTGGGCTTTACAGCCTGTACAGGGTACGACACCCTCTGTCCTTAGACCCTCGCATCGCACAAGGAAAAACTCCCTAAAAAGAAACCCCACAATTAGTGGGGGAAATATGGAAGAAACATCAGGGAGAGACTGAGGAGGATCCCTCTCCCAGGACGGACAGACGTGCAATAGGTGACGTGTGTACAGAACAAACAACATAGTTAAAAATACAGCATAGACAATGTGGCAGAAAACATGATACGATCGTATATAAAAAAGATGGATCCAGGGGGATGTCAATAAAGGCTTCCTGGTGTCAGGCAGGACCAGGGCAACAGCTGCAGTCACGATTCGCAGTCCAGACGTAACCTTTAATAGTGGCAACCTGTCAGATGAGAGACACAGAAACTCCGGGGAGAGGGGGTGAGTTAGTAACATGCATTTAAGTGACATGAATGCATATCAATAGAGAGGGAGAGGAGGAGAGCGAGAAAGATAAGGAAAGGAGGAGAAGAGTGAGTCCCCCAACACTCTAAGCCTATAGCAGCATAACTAGGGGCTGGTCCAAGGCAAAGCCCTAACTATAAGCTTTATCAAAGAGGAAAGTCTTTAGCCTGCTCTTAAATGTGGAGAGGGTGTCTGCCTCCTGAACACACACTGGGAGCTGGTTCCACAGTAGAGGAGCTTAATAGCTGAAGGCTCTGGCTCCCATTGTACTTTTAGAAACTCTAGGAACCACAAGTAACCCTGCACTCTGGGAGCACAATGCTCTAGTTCAGGGGTGTCAAACATACGGCCCGCGGGCCGGAACCGGCCCACAAGGAGGTTCTATCAGGCCCGCAGGATGAATTTGAAAGTGAAAAAATCCATAAAAGACTTGGATTTGATTTTTTAAATTAAATGCTTTTCAAGAATTATCCGCTAGGGGCGCACTGTTTTGGTCAGAGTAGAAGACACGCCGCATCACTGAGACAGATCAAACAGCAGATGGTATCAATGCGCCATCCGCTGTTTGGTACAACGTTGTTTCTACCCTGTTCTCTACCTGCCCGCTACACCCTCATTAGCCAAAATGTCATTATCAAAAAGGAGAAAAGTGGATACAGAGTGTAGAATTTTCCAAGAAAAATGGACCACGTCTTATTTATTCACGGAGATACATGGGAAACCTTTGTGCTTGGTGTGTTTACAACAAGTTTCGGTACTTAAGGAATATAATATTCGGCGCCACTATGAGACTCTTCACGGCGAAAAATACAACAGCTTGCAAGGACAACTGAGAAGAGAGAAGATTAATGAATTGCTGGTGGGTCTGATAAAACAGCAATCCACTTTCACCCATAGCCGAGAAGTCAGTGAAGCAGCAGTAAAAGCCAGCTACCTAATTGCTAGCGAAATAGCATTAGCATCAAAGCCGTATTCCGATAGCTTCTGATGTGCCTGTCGACATCCAGCTGGAAATAATTGATTTGCAATGTGACGCAGATTTGAAGGGAAAATTTGCCTCCGTAGGTCTGGACACATTTTATCAGTATCTATTGCCAGGGTACCCCAAATTAACAGCCCTGGCTGCAAAAATTTTGTGCATGTTTGGGACAACCTACCTTTGTGAACACATTTTCTCAGTAATGAACATCAATAAAACAAAAATGCGTTCAAGGCTTACACACAAGCACTTAAATGCCATTCTGAGAGTGACAGCTAGTCAGGACATGACACCTGATGTTGATGCACTTGTGCAGGCCAAAAGATGCCAAGTTTCAGGAACAAAAACAAAGCAGTCTAGACTAGACTAACGCCTTTAAAATGCTGCCTTAGACACTGTTTGCACTGAAAGAATACAGCTCTGTGAAAATGAATCCTTACTGTGGTGATTAAAAAAAATGTGCAATTTAATGTTAGTCAACAGCTTCACTACCAAAGAGTATGGTGGAATGCTACTGTTCATGCAACTCCATAAATTTTCAGCATGCATTGTATGTGTATGTATGTTTCATGTATGAAGTTTACACAAGTTGAAGTTTACAGGACAGGTGAATACTTTCTTCCTCACACATTTAATAGCACTCTCATTAGTTTGTAAGGTGTAGGCAGGGATTCAATTTAGATTTTATATGCACATGTGTAAATGGTTTAAAAAGTCCTTTCTTTATAAGTCTCATTTAATCTTAAAGTGCATTACTATATTTTTCAATACCAGTTGCTTGTTAAAGTTTTGTGCCTTTGTACAATCAATGGGATCAGTTGCAATGCATACATGTGAATGATAAAAGTAAATTGCACGTTTGTTTAAAGAAATCTAAGGTGTTTCATGAAATGTTTTGTAAAAGAATAGTTCATTAAATATCAAGTTTTTCCTAATGTTCTTGTACTTCTTTACACTAAAACAAAGGAAAGACATGACATTTTTGTTATTTATAGCTGAGTATGCTACAATTTTAATGGTCCGGCCCACTTGACATCTTCCTAGGCCGTATGCGGCCC
>CALSBV010006221.1:0-10095 GCA_943590825.1 Bovichtus diacanthus | reverse complement strand
CACACACACACACACACACACACACACACACACACACACACACACAAACACACACACACACACACACAAAAAAAAGCTGGCACTACTAAACATACCTACATTACAGAACATAACTGATGGAAAACATGCTTTTATAAAACAAATTATTGAGGTACTTAAAAAGATAATCAAAACTTGTGCACAAATGGCACATGTATACTAAATTTGAAACAAAACCATACAAAGCAAAGCCAGAAACAATACTTGTAGTTTGTGGAAAGGCACTTACTTTTTTGGTTGATTAGGAAATAACATATTCCGTTATACAAGGGAAACATTTTAAGAATCAAGGAGCCGAAAATCTGTGGAAACTTTGTGTATTCTGTGGGAGCTTCAGGCCTTGTTATGAAAGAAAATTGACCACACCCCTAGTGTGTACGCACACATATGAAGAGGAGACTATTAAAACAAAAGACAGTTTTCTCTTATCTTTTTGTCCTATAAATTTGCTGAGATGTGATTTGATGTTACCTCTGGGTATTAGCCTTATCCCAGCCTCCGAAGGCTTGAAGGTTGTTGGAAAACAATCTACAGAATAAACAATGTGTTCTGGCAATATTGATTTTACTAAATCTTTACATGTGTACTAGTGGAGAATTTTAGGTGACATATACATTAAAAAAAATAATTAATAAAATAATAATAAAAATAATAATAATAAAATATAAGTTTTGTACAGCCTCCTAGGGAAGGAGGGACATATGGCAGATAGAAGCGGATGATTATGTCAGAGCTTTAACCAATATCATCCAAGTTTTGTCTACACAGGTCCAGACAACAGAGGGAACATCTGAGAAGACTCCAGACAATCCTGTTGGACCCGGAGATTGGGTAAAGGTAAAAGTCCATAAACGAAAGTGGTCTGAACCTAGGTGGACTGGACCGTGGGAAGTGGTAGAACGCACGTCACACGCACTCCGGGTAAAAGGCAAAACGGGAGCTAATTGGCACCACCTCACACATTGCGTACCCGCTGAGGCACCTTCCCGCACATTAGGGGAAGTTAGAACTGATTTGGCTACGTTTGAACAAAATAGTAATTGTTAAATTAGATTAAAGGCATAGAAACAACAAGTGCACACCTTATTTAAAATACAAATACATTTTTTTAAATTAAAAACACCATGATCCAAATAGACCACAAATTAATCAAGAAACCTGGGCAATTATGGGGAAATCCAGGTTATCTTGCCATACTAGCCCTGATAGCAAATATGATATTTTTCCCACTATTCTGGTGGGAATTACAACAACAAAAGACCATAAACAACCAAAGACAAAACACTAATACTAAATTCACAAACTGTACTCAAGCATTTGGAAGTGAACTGACGAATCCCTTTTATAAAACAGAAGAGGAACACATGTTCCACCTTATCATATGAATAGACGTAACAGGAAAAGATCCCATGGGTTCCATCAAGATAAAAATAGTAAAACCATCACACTCTTCTGGTACCCCAGTACCAGGGGAACAGCCCAGTCCCACACCTGACAAACCCAACAATCTAGTCACATATCTCAATGTGTCTACTGTACAGAACACCATAGGAGTAGAAACTGGATATGAGGACAGAAACATTTGGTTAGATTGGATGGTATATTCTGCTAAACAAAGTAAAATGTCTGACTGTATTGCCTGTGCATCTGCCAGGCCTAGCCTGGGCACTATGCCTTTTCCCCTAAATATTCATAATGACCCACAGGGACAGTTGTGCATGTATAAATTGTACCAGGAAGAGTCCCCGGGTAATTGTACCTCAATAGCTCTATTGTTCCCAAAAACAAAGACTAATATCATTCCACCCCAATTCACACCTTATAAAGGACTTTATGTATGCATAATTAAAAACCACACAAAAGGTACCAAAGTAGGAATATTAAAATGGTGTTATTCCTCTATCAAAGTAACTAATCAAGGTCTCAATTCCAGCGTAAATATGTTATCATGAAATATTCCAGAGCAGATGTATGGTGGTTTTGTGGAACTAAAACCTTGTATCCGGTCCTGCCACAGGACTGGATAGGGACGTGTGCATTGGTGCAATTAGTGATGCCTTTTTATGCGTTAACCATATCTGCTAATCAATTGACCGGAATCGCTAATCGGCAAAAGGAGAACAGAGAAAAAAGGTCAGCCCCAGGAGGGAGTTTCAGCTCCACTGTGTATATTGATAGTATAGGGGTGCCTCAAGGAGTTCCTGATGAGTTCAAAGCCAGAAACCAGATTGCTGCAGGTTTTGAATCCATATTCCTTTGGCCCACTATAAATAAAAATGTAGATTGGATTAATTACATCTATTAGAACCAGCAGCGCTTTGTTAATTACACCAGAGATGCGGTAAAGGTTTGCATGAACAATTAGATAAAACCAGTTTGATGGCTTGGCAGAACAGAATGGCTTTAGACATGATACTGGCTGAAAAAGGGGGTGTATGCAAACTATTTGGAACCATGTGTTGTACTTTCATCCCTAATAACACTGCGCCTGATGGGCCAGTAACCAGAGCCCTACAAGGACTAAACACTTTGAGCATTGAGTTAGCAGAGAATAGTGGCGTTGAAGATCCTTTTCAGGTACCCTTGATAGAATGTTGGGTAAATATAAGACTTTGATAATGAGCGCAATGTTAGCCATAGCGCTTATGTCTGCCATTTTGATATTGTGTGGATGATGCTGTATTCCATGTATTCGCACCTTAGCCAACCGTTTGATCACCACAGCCCTCTCCAAGCAGCAAAGTCAAGGTCAGTTCCTCCTTAAAGGAGCAGACCCAGTCATTGATTAAGATACAAGATGACCCGTCCACTCACTCAGATCAAGAGGAAAATGATTTGTTTGAATAAAGAGAATTTTGTTTTATGATTTCCAAATGATTAAAGCTTTTATGTTTTCTATTTTTATACATGTTGCGTGCTATGTCTGTATTTTCACAGAGAACATATTGATCTAAAATGTAGTTTACACACCTTGAAAGGTGTGTAAGGAGGGAGGGACTAATCAATATGTATACTGTTACAATGAGCCTTATTGTGTCCTCATTTAGATGTAATATGTGATATGTAAGATGTTATTGAATTAAGTAACTTAGTGGCCAATCTACTGTGAAATAAGAAGCAATATTTGTAAACTGAAGCGGAAGAGTACACCACCTAAAAGGGTGACAGAAGATCTGATTGGAGCAGAGAAGCACTGAGAGGCGTGGCCTAAGTGCCAACAAGGGGCCAATAGGGCCTGGCCCCAGCCAACCAATGGGAGAAGACTATACCTGAAAGGCGGCGGGTATAAAATATGTTGTAAACTAGAGATCGAGGCCGTTCTGTCGATCTGTGAGACAGAGTAACTACTTAAATGTGGTCTGTGGACAGTGAAATGTGTCCTCAGCTGAGTACTTTTGTAATGCTCATCACATCATCAAATAAATACAGTTAATATGAAGAGAAGTTTTCCGAAATTGATTTCTACGCATCTCTATTTCAAATTATAAGAACACGACAGTACAATCATGGTTCATAAGAAACTGTTTATCCTAACGGAGCGCGGTGAAGTGAGATGGCGTACAGACGGAGATTACGTGTCCGCGGGGAAGCTCTTTTCACAGCTTGTTCTCTCATTATTTTCCAAGAAGAGGACACACTGTTGCATGTTCCCGACAGCGCTTGGAGCTTAGCGTGTTCTCGGGGCTCAATCCGGTGAGCATTAAAAATGTAAAAACGTCTGAGCTTTTAGCAAAACGCCGCCATGCTTCAATTAAGTTTTCAATTGTCACTCCTCACCAAAAAGCAGGACCTTCCCCAAGCAGCCGAGTGAAGGTTACTTTTCTGAAAAGGTGTCAAATCCTTTCACGCGACGAGAAACGTCAAACTGAGCAGGTTTTCTAAATGTTAGTGTGAGCCGATGCGCTCACACAGGGAAACCCCAGAGGGAGAAATTAGACGAGGGAGCGTTCTTGGAGAGTGTGAAACAGTTTATTAGAGGCGGCTCGGTCGTTCTATCCGTATCCGTCTCCGTATCCGTATCCGTCTCCGTCTCCGTCTCCGTCTCCGTCTCCGTCTCCGTCTCCGTCTCCGTCTCCGTCTCCGCCTTCGGGTCCTTCCGTCCGCTTAGTCTCTCCACCATGAACCCAGCCTACTGCAAGACAGAACCAGGTCATCGGCGTGCTTTTATTGTGCGACTGATTACCTGATTCCATCCAGCTGCCTGGCCTCCAGCTGAGCCACTCCCATCTCCTCCCCAGCAGCCAACCCAGCCTCCACACACCACTGCCACAGTTAGTATTTCAAAATACACTTTGTTTTAATAGCTTTTGTTCTTCTCCCTTTCACACATGAAAAGGACATAAACTATGTGCAAGGACGAGTAGAGTTACACGATGAGCAGCAGAGAGAAGAAATAAACTTCTGTTTTCCTTCATCTCTCAGTCAAACTATCTTTCCATTCACACACATTTTCCTTCAATACTTTCACTCCATGCTTTAATCCCCAACCACCGGGCCGTGGACCAGGACTGGGACGTGGATCATTTGGTACCGGGCCGCATAGAAAGAATAAATATATATTGTTTCGTGTTGGTAATATTTATTGTAAACATTTTCATGTATTATATTATAATATATATATATATATATATATATATATATTAAAATGTAATAAAATTCTAAAGTGCATAACACAAAATGGAATAATTACATTTTATATGTAATAATTTAATTATATGTTTTGCACTTTGTGTGTTTTGTTATGCCTTGGTGCTTTGGTGTATAATGGCACATACAGTACATAAAGACAATAAGAGAAATTAAAATACAAAATAAGGAAAAATAGAATTCTTACAAAAACGACAGTAAAAAACAAAAAAAAAATGTGTACAACATAAAAAAAATATAGATACACAAAAGGAAATACAGTAAGTGTATGGCAATATATGCATGTACAGTATATCTCAATGAACGCATTTGATTAAGAATGGTTCATTGACATTGTTTACATTATTTATTTGTTCTCCGTCTGTGAAGCTGTTGTTTTCCCCCTGTGAGAGTGTTACTTGACCTTACATCCTATAGATACTTGCATCTTCATGTGAGAACGGTTCCTGTTTTGATATTTTGATGGCGTGAAGAAAGTTTTAGTCGGCCCCCCTTCCACCTGTTGAGATATTGCCATGGCAGGAACATTCACAGAGCTAAAAAGTGTGCCGAACACCCCCACATTCCTTGTGTGTGTATAAGTAACATGTTTTTTTGTCCTATTGTTCCTGGTCAGACTCTGGAACTCGGCCCATTTCAGCTGAAATAGTTTGACTCTTTTGACGATGGATTAATAAACTGTCAAAGACAGTAAATTTAGTAAATTTCCCTGCTGTTGGACTAATAAAGGATTTCTGATTCTGATTCTGAAGACAACTTGGATGGGACTCCATTATTTACTCATCCGTCACTAGGAGATTCACTACAGGGTCAAAAAATTCTAGCTAGGACTCACGCTCTTACATAAAAATGGTTAAATGAGACTAAATAGGATAAGTTGCAACAAAAAAAAAAAAAAATCGTTATTTTTAATAATCTAGTTTTGATTTCACACCGTTTTGCTACTATTAGTGTTATTATAGCTTTTAAATCCATTTGATTTTCATCATTTTTATTGTCTATATACATACACAATCTTATGGCCAATTACACCACAAAGGATGGTATTTCTGAACAACCAAAGGTAGGAACAGGAAGTCCTCTTCAAAAATGAGAATCCCATGCTTTTATTTTGGAATCAAAAAGCATGTGGAAGAAAAGCTTCAAGTGGTGACACAGAAGGCGACAGGTTTGTGATTGGAGGGAACAAGACTTTGGTTGTAGGGTGGTATTTTGGCTACTCGAAATCCAAAATAAAACATGGGGGCGAGTTGTTGCAAAGTCTTCTGAAAGTCTGCGCCGACACAGCCAGGAAATACGACAAACTTTTGCCCCCCGAAGTATGATTATATCCAACAGCACACACGGAGGGAAAACCCTCGTCGTCGCAGATGCCAGCAATTAGACCAATCCGCTGGAAATAACGGCAAAACTTCGACCCGGCAACACAAATCAATCCCAATCTGGTGTCGTACTCGGCGACAAACAAAAATATAAACCAACAGACACAAAGACATCACACATGCTGCTGCTGTTTAACTGCAAAAGACACAAAAATATTTTAAAATATACTTTATCACAAAGCAACAGAAAATCTCTTCGGACAAAGTTTCATTTATATCATGACATTCTATACGTCGATGTTGACTGAAAACAACGTTGGCATATCATTGAGCCCCACATACTTCATATGCTTTTGATAATCACATCTTCCTTTCACTTTTTTTTTTTAGCCGTTTACAGTCTTTAAGGTTTGATCCTTCTTTTCCTGCCTTTTTCACGCCATATTCCTTCCTCCCTCGTCTCTGCACGTCAACACGCAGAGAGGGGGGGGAAAGGGGAAGAATGGAAAGGTGGACGTGAATGAGCCTGCTTAAATGAGCTGTCAGAGTGTTAATATCCCACCCCGGACTGCACGGTGCACAGCTTCCCTCCCGGCTCTGTCGGCCTGGCTGCCGGTGGCAACATGCATGCTACGCAGAAAGGTCAGCCCGAATTAGACCTTTCTGAGCTGCCGCGGTGCCTGCAGCAAACGCTGTGAGCTCCCCTCCGCCTGCCGGGCCCCTCCGTGACAGCAGGTGGCTTCGGGGACCTGTGGGGGCTTCCCTCCTGCCTGCCACACTCCAGACTTTTCACACCACCTCTGCTGCAACGTGACGGAGCATCAGCACATCTCATGAGAATCTTGCATCATTTTCTCTTTTTTTGCCGTTTCACAGCCATAGCCCGACTACTTTTGCTCATGTAACTGCTGACCTGCATGTCTCTCCGTGTAGGTGTTGCTGCATCCACAAAATGTCAACGATAGAAAACAGAGAGAAACATTTCTAAACTCTGTTTTTGCATAACTCGTAGGTCTTGTTCGAGACTTTTGTATTAGTTTCAGCTTTTCCCCCAGCTGAAATCTGGAGATGTCCGACAGAGAAAACATTATAAGCAGTCCGACTAACAACCAACAGATTGAGCATTTCATTGATTAATATTATTGATACAATTATTGATGAATTCTGTAGGCCACAGATTTAAGAAAATGTGTCAAACATTTGCTTTTCCAAACTTTTTAATGTGAAACACAACTGCAATTACCCTTAATCACCATAGGTCAAAGAGAATGAGACGGAGGTCTCCGAGATTGTAACTTTAGGCTATTTTCACAATTAGTTGTTCATTTAAAATAATAAATCCACCCATCCGTCCTTTTTTTTTTTTTAAAAGGACTTACTTCACCCACTTCAACATCCAAGCAAAAACTGTCCAAAGATATTTTTGTTGTGCAGAGATATTTTGTTGTGTAACAGCTACAAATAACTATTGAAAGTTTTAGTGCGTTGGTCTTAATGTTGTTCAGGGCAAAAATAAATTGTTGAAATAGTGAAGTAATGTTTTGGCATACCAAATTAATAGATGCTGTTAAATTTAGCTCCTGGCAGCTTAAAGACTGGTATTATTATTATTATTATTATCACGACTGGCGTTCAAAAAAAACTCATGTAATTAAGCACCCACTTGGCAGACACGCATGTACACACTCATACAAACACATAATGGATGTCTGTGCACAAACAGTGTGTGTTCACAAAAGTGTGTTTTTACAAACAACAAATACACAACCAATCATGAAAAGATTAAATGTTCTACCATTAAAAAAAATAACTCATGAGAAATGCATGTGTACAACATGTTCTTTTTCATTTCACATTCAGATTAGTCTTTCCACACAGGCTTCGGGTTAATGAATTCAGCAGGAAATCAAGTGGAAAATCTCCTCTAATGGACTTCAGGCCATATTGATATAACTACTCGATATCTTGATGGGTGTAAATGGGTGTGAAAAATACTCCCGCCGGTCTGGACCCTCACAGAACTTCGCCCGGTGATCAAACAACAGGTTCAGGATCTAAAAACTTTCATTCCCAGAGGAACATTTTAACAACAGTTTTTATTTAGTTTTTTTCTCTCAAACGAATAAGACACCAAAATGGCTCAAGATCAATATTCTCTGTGAAACCTGGTGAGGAAAAAGCCGTGACATTAGATGTGAATCAAAGCCAAACAATGGGCAGTTATTCCCACTCCAGGAAACCTTTTTCCAACGCCTAATAAACCTTTACCTTAGTCACGACGGAAAATCGTAACCGCAATCCCATCGCCATTACACTTGGTCCTGATTTTACTCTACATGCTACAGATTTAAATACATCAACATGACCTTAGAATGAGGGTATTGACTTTTAACTAATGAATTTCAGGCTATTACAGGACAGCCAACTTGTGGAAAGTTAGAAATTCCAATTACTTTCCCTCAACAGGCAAACTGCCATCCATTATCTCAGCCAGAATAAAAACAGACCACAAACCTTGTTCTTAATCATTGGTTTTCATACTATTTCCATCTCTTATGCTTATTTATTGTCGTGACCATTTTATCGTTTCTATATTCTAAAGTCTATTTATTGTTGTCTATTTTTTTCCTTCTTCTGTTTCGTCCGTGCCATTTTAATCTTGCTTTGTGAAGCACTTTTGGCTGCATGATTGTCTGAAAGGTGCTATATTGAGCACTCATTACACAGAATGGGCCATTTTGGAATAACATATTAGATATTATTGGAATACAGCTGGTGATGCATTAATGTGTTCATCACTTTAAATGTTGAAGCTGGTAAAGGTGGAGCTTATTTTAATTACTTTATCAGCTGCGTGGCTTGTGAATTTTATCCCTGGCGATCAATACATTCTCATCTTAATCTATAACATTACGTCGTAATATAATTTATTTGTTGATTACATTTTGTAGTTTTGATCTAATTCTACAAAGTAACCAGTAACTCAATGCATCAAATAAATGTAAAGAGAGTAAAAAACATAAAATATTTGAGTAGCAGGAAACGGAAATACAAATACCTCAGAAGGTGTACGGAGGTACAATACTTGAATACATGCAAATTACTTTCCACCACTGGTAAGTAGTAACATATAAACTGATAGCTCCGTTACATTTCTGAGTAAAATGTTATCATAACAGCGCAAAAACGGCTAGAGCAGTAAAGATAAGATCCAGGTTTTTATAAAACATATCTTTCTTTAATCCTAGTCGATACAACTGTGACGAGTGGAAACGTCTACCGCGAGAAAGTTGTCGCTGCCCCTTTAACATTTTCACCTCCATGCACACCTTCCTTCAAGCCACTCAGATCCGACGAAGCCATCCGAAAAAAAGAAGAAGAAAAAGCCCAAACATACCTCATCCACGTTCTCGAAGGCGTTGATGATGTCGTACGGCAGGCAGGACAGCAGGTCGATGACGAACCAGGTCTTCAGGTAGTTCATGCGGATGAGCTTGGGGTCGGAGATGACCTCGCCGCCGGGCCCCACGAAGGTGGTGTGGAAGTTGAGGACGATGTCCACCAGGAAGATGACGTCCACCACGCTGTCCAGCACCAGCCACAAGATGTTGTTCTGCTTGGTCTTGAAGGAGACGTTGTAGGGCACCATGATGGCCGTGTAGAAGGTGAGGATGAGGATGACCCAGTCCCAGGTGGTCTTGAAGGTGCAGTAGTGAAGGATGATGTGGGGAGGCGTCTTGGGGGCCTCCTGCTTGTACTGCGGGAGGATGTCGGAGTTTAGCTGCAAGACCTGGAGACAGAGCAAGGAAAAGCAAAAATCTTCATTAGATTTCCTTTCATCATCATCATCATCATCAGGTACACTTCCCCGCTAAAAGTGAGTTAAACTGTTAAATGTAAAGTATGACAATTAAGAATTAGGACTGTCCACCGACCTGCCTGAATTCAGCTGCCAAGTGCAATCATTTAAATGACTTCTTTAAATGCACCTTTAATACACTCACCTCTGTAACCGTGTCTGATCCTGCCAACTCTGGAATCTCATCTGCACTCTCATTTTTACGTTATTATTTTCATTTTAATCCTC